>PVLD010021375.1:0-24520 GCA_004027595.1 Dinomys branickii
TTTTTTTTTTTTTTTTTTTTTTTCTTTTTGAGACAGGGTCTCGCTATGCAGTTCAGGCTGGCCTTGAGCTCACTTTGTAGCCCAGGCTGGTCTCGAACTCGCAAAGATCCTCCTGCCTCAGCCTCTGAAGTGCGGGGATTACAGGTGTGTGCCACTACGCCTGGCTCTGCCTTTTCTTTTAAAAATTATGTAATTTTTAAATTTTTAAAATAACACAGCGAGGGTTGGGGCTGTAGCTCTGTGGTAGAGTTCTTGTCTAGCATGCATGAGGCCTGGATATGATCCCCAACACCGCAAAAAATAAAAATAAAAAGTCAGTTGCTCAATGTAAGCTCATTGATTCAGTAAGTTCGAGACGAGCCTAGGCTACAAAGTGAGCTCAAGGCCAGCTTGAATTGCAGAGCGAGACCCTGTCTCAAGAAAAACAAAAATAAATAAGTAAATAAAACCTCCCGTATTTCATTTTTTTTAAACTTGTATTTTATTTATTTATATTTTGCTGTACTGGGGATCGAACTCAGGACCTTGTGCTTGCCAGGCAGGCGCCTATGCCACTGAGCTAAATCTCCAGCCCCCGTATTTCTTCAAAGTTGTAAAATCCAAATGAAACCACCTGTGACGCCTACCGTGGGGTTACCCGGGGAGGCCACTCTGTCTCGGGCTGAGGCACTGCAGTGGGCACTTGGCCAGGACTCAGGCAAGCTCGAGGGGTACACAGAAGGGCCCGCCACCCCCTTCCAGCCCGCGCCCCGGACCACCACTCCCTCCGTCCTCCCTCCGGTCTCGTCCTGTGTCCCATCCTGTGTCCTGAGCACCACCCTCGCTCTGGCTGCAGTCACCTCCTGTGTGTGTGATCATTTCTCCAACTAGAGCACAGGTTCCCGCTTGTGCTCCGCCTTCATGCAACAGCAGCACTGCACCAAGGACATACGAAGGACAGCAAACACGGATGAGTGGAGGACATTTGTCCTGTCCTATCCTGTCCTGTCCTTCATTTTTTTTTTGAGACAGGCTCTCACTATGGAGCCCAGGCTGGCCTTGAATTCACAGGGATCCTCCTGCCTCAGTCTCTGAAGCTCTGGGATGACAGGCATGCGCCACCGCGCCCGCTGAGATGGGGGCACCTTGACTGTGCTACTGACTGGCTGTACATCTTGGGCAGGCGGTTTCTGTGAACCTCAGGGTGCAGGATGGAGGAAACCCCTACTTCACACAGAAACCAAGCAGAGGCCTTCACGGGCGCAAGCCAGCGCATGGTGAGCACTCAGCGGCCAGAGGATGCAGGCTGCCAGGCTCCTCCTGGGAGCTCAGCACATCTGCTTCAACACCGCTGTGGTGCCCACCCTAGCCACTGCACTGACCAGAGCAAGGGAACAGCCCAGGCGGCTGGCAAGAGCAGAGTCCTGAGCCTCCAAGCCTGGTGGCAGCTTCCCACATTGTCCAAGAGCTGCTGGGACTTTGCTGTGTCCCGGGGAGCGGGGAAGAAATGAATCCCCCATCTAGTGGCAGGTTCCCCAGTGAGCTGCTCGCAGCCTCAGGTCGTAGCTGGGCTGAGCAATGTGTGCCCTCCCATCTCTGCTGTGGCCTGAGACTGCCGGCGACCTGAATGGTGTCTACTGTAATGGGGACAAGAAGTCAAGGGAGCAGAGAGACAGAAAAGAAAAGGAGAGCCCGGTGTGGTGGCACATGCCTGTCATCTCAGCACTCAGTAGGCTGAGGCAGGAGGATTCCGAGTTGGAGGCCAGCCTAGGCTACGAAGTGAGACCATGTCTCAGAAACCAAAGCAGGGGAGGGACCTTGGCTGCAAGGACAAACATGCTAGTGTTGTGCTAAGCCACAGGCCGGTGAGGAGAGGAAGTGGACTGGTCAGGAGCAGGGCCCCCACCGCCTCAGTGGAGTGGTCTGAGCTCGGAAGCCTGGGTATCTGCCCATGAAATGGGCGACAGGAGATCATCTTGCGGCCATGCCCTGTTATAAGATTTCCATAGAACAACTGCAAGGTGCTTGTCATCTTGGACCTGACACGCAGTGACCACTGGACAGATGGCAGCTGCTCCAGCTATGCTAATAACCCACGACGTACAATGTTTCATTTTATTTGAGACGGTCTCCCTATGTGGACCAGGCTAGCCTTAGACTCATGGCAATCCTCCTGCCTCAGCCTCCCAGGTACACAGATGACAGGTGTGCGCCACCATGCCCAGCTACGCAGAATCTTAAGGATTTAACATCACTAGCCGATTTCTAACCACTGATGGCTCTGGGAATGAGACCACTGCCCCACCGTGCAGAGGAGGCCCAGTCCCAAGGGGGTGGCACCCTGCAGAGGCCCTGGTGAGGAGCAAGCTGCAGTTTGACCAGAAACCCTGGCGACTTCTGCAGAGCCCACTTTATGTGCATCTGTCATTTCTGTGCCATCACTGTCACCACAATATGGGACAGAACTGGGACATGAAGGGACAGCTATGGCTGGGACACAAAACCCAAGCCCCGTTCCTCTGCTGGCAGGGCTGTGGCAGGGCTTCTGCGCAGCAGTAAGTGGTGCTCACTGTCATCTCAGCACTCAGAGGGCTGAGGCAGGAGGATCTGCGTGAGTTCAAGGGCAGCCTGTGCTATATAATGAGTCCAAAGCTATCCTGAACTACACAGTGAGACCTCGTCTCAAAAACCAACCAAACAGGGGCTGGGGATATAGCTCAGTGGAATAAGCGCCTGCCTAGCAAGCGCAGGGTCCTGAGTTCGATTCCCAGTACCGCAAAAAAAAAAAACAACCAAACAAACAAACAAAAAAAGAACTCAACTCAAACTGAGATTCCATCTTACCCCACAGAGAATGGCCATCATCAAGAAGTCAGACAATAAGAAGTACTGGTGAGGCCATGGGGAAAGTGTAAACCTTCTATACTGCTGACGGGAATGTACATTAGCACAACCACTGTGGAGATCAGTCTGGAGAGTCCTCAGACTGAAACTAGAAACCCTACTTGATCCAGCTATGTGCCTTCCAGGTATCTTCGCAGAAGAGCTAAAGTCGTCATATGACAGAGACCCGTGCACACCCATGTTCCTAGCAGCACGGCCCACCACAGCTAAATCTTGGAAGCAGCTATCCACTAATACATGAGACGACCAGAATGAAGTGGGTACTTAGAAAACATGATACAGCAGGGCATGGTGTGCACGCCTGTAATCCCAGCACTCAGGAGGCTGACGCAGGAGGATTCTTGCGAGTTCCAGACCAACCTGGGCTATACAGTGAACTCAAGGTCAGCCGCAACTGCACAGTGAGACCCTGTCTCTAAAAGACAGAAAAAGCAAAGAAAGCATGATACAGTGGGTGCTAGGAATTCGAATAAGCCAACAAGCATGAGGGGAACTGAGAAGGGACTCAGCCTCCCCTGCAAATAGAAGACCAGGGTGAGGGGTTCACAGACGACCACGCTTTGGAAGCAGAGCTCGTGTGTTCTCAGTTCTTGCATCCTGCAGGTTGTATCAGAAAACAGCAGAGGCTGAGGCTGCACGGTCCGTTTCATGAGATCCTGTAATCTTGGTTTCCGTATCAGGGAAGAGCATGATGAAGGGGGATAACGGGCTCTCACCCTCGTCATTGATGGATGAGGATGTAGAAGTCTTAAAAGATCTGGCAAGCCTGAGGTCATGAGTTCCACTCCCAGTACCAAACAACAGCAAAACGAAAGTCTTAAAGAACAGCTGACTGACGCCTAGCCAATAAGAGTCATCTAAAAAAAGGCAAAGATGGCTCTGTGTGTGCTAATCTATCAAATTAATTCACCTCACTAATTGAAAAAAGATAAATTACATTATCGCAAATGTAGAAAAGGTCTAACATGAAATTCACCACTTAACTTTTTTTTAAGCCCTTCAGGAAAAAGAAAATTTTAAATTTTTTGTACAGATAATATACCAAAGCTTTTTGTTTGAGTTTTGGTTTTAGTTTTTTGTTTGGGGGTGGTACCAGGAATCGAACTCAGGATCTCATGCTTGCCAGGCAGTTGCTGCACTGCTAAGCTATATCCCCAGCCCTGGCTTTTGCTTTGTTTTTTTATCTTTTGTTTTTATTTTTGTTTGTTTTGTTTTTGAGGCAGGGTCTCCTTTGCAGTTCAGGCTGGGCTTGAGCTCACTTACGTAGCCCAGGCTGGCCTTGAACTTGCAATGATTCTCCTACCTCAGCCTCCCAAGTACTGAGATTACAGGCGTGCACCACCACACCCAGCTATTTTATCTTTTTGAGATAAGGTCTCACTGTGATGTCCAGGCTGGCCTTGAACTTGCAATGATCCTCCTGCCTCAGCCTACCAAGTACTGGGATTACAAGCATGCACCACCACACCTGGCACTGGCTTTAAGTTTTTGGGACAGTGTTTTGCTGTGTAGTTGGCCTTGAACTTACTATGTAGCCCAGACTGGCCTCAAACTCATGGACATCCTCCTGCCTCAACCTCCTGAATGGTGATGTTACCCAACTCAGTACTGTACCAAATGGAAAACACTGTGCTCCGTGAGTTGGAAGGCAGCCAACTTTACTACACTGGCGGGCTGATGGGGCATCATTCCCGAAGCCATCAGCCCAGAGCCAATGGTGGGTTTAGTTTATATTGGTTGTGCAAGCAAGGGCTACAAAGGTTTGAAAGCATGGTTGATCTCACTGGGCAGTGTCACCTGTTGGCCGCTGCTGGGCAGCAAGTCCTTGAAACAAGTCAGCAAATGGTCTGTCTGGGGCTGGAAAGCACAGGCTGTGCAGCTGGGCACAGTAACACTGAGCTGGGTCGTGCTGTCTCTGGTTTGTAGCTAGCTGGCTGTAGTCAGTCAGGCTGAGTGAGTCTAACAGACAGCTACATGGCGGGCTGCATGATCTTATTTTGTCCTAATATGGTGCCTGACTAGTAGCCTATTTTTAAAATTCAAAGTTTCCATCACAGTGAGATTAGGTCTGCACCACCATGCCCAATTCCCAAAGCTTTTCATAAATGTTACACTTAAATAAACTTTATTATTATTACTTTTTTTTGGTACCAGGAATTGAACTCAGGACCTTGCGCTTGCCAGGCAGGTGCTTATGCCACTGAGCTGTATCCCCAGCCCTTAAATAAACTTTGGATGCACTTGCTTGATGATGTGCAGGACGAGGACAGCTCTGTCGCTAACCTCTGGACATTACGGGGAGGCGCTGGTCAGCCCCGTGAGGGGAAAGGACGGGGGTGGGGGTGAAAAGGAAAATATTTGCTGAGGACAGGGCCATCTACGCAGAAGATGCAACAGGACCGCCAGGCAAACCATTACAGCTAAGCTGAGCACGCTGATCTCCTCCAGGAACTGGAGCAGGACTGCAGATACCTTTCCCGCTGCAGATGCCAAGTATTTACCGTGAGACGGAAGGGCCCGTCGTGTAAATGAAAACACTGAACCCGCGATGACCCAGCAGCGCAGACCACATCCAGGAAACTCAGAGCGGCACAGAAAGGGGTCTTGGAGATAGAGCCGCCTGTGGGGACTGAGCCTCTGGCACCGACGCCCCCCCCCCCCCAGGCAACAGCGGGAAGTCCTTCCCTCTGATCCCCCAGTGCTGGCGGGCAAACAGCTCACTCTAGGAATAAAATTCGCCCTCATCTAACAGCAGACCTAACGCCATAGCCCAGCGGGGACTATGGGCCAGGCAAGAAGGGGAAACTAGAATGTGGACAGGAGGGAGGGTTGGAGAAAACCGAGGGAGGCCTGTCCCCGGGGCTGATCTGAGAATTCTGCTTCTCCTTTCTCATCCCACTGACGCCCATGAAGGGGAAAGAGCTTCAAATCGGAGTCAGTTTCGTTAAGACATCTTCTGTTTCTTGTTATTGTTTGTTTGCATTTGGTTTGGTTTTTGATGTTTTGAGACAGGGTCTTGCTTTGTAATTCAGGCTGGCCTTGAACTCACAATGCACCTCAGGATGGCCTCAAACTTGTGCAGATCCTCCTGCCTCAGCCTCCTGAGTGCTGGGATGACAGGTGTGCGCAGCCAAGATGTCTGTTATTTTATGTCCTCAAGAGAGGAAACAGCCTCTAAGGACGCAATGTTATCTCACATAAAATTCTGGTTTGGGCTTTTGAAAGTGCTTTTCACACTTCTTTGGAAAGCTCCTTTTAAACTATTATTGTCACATATAAAAAAACCAGCCGGGCATGGTGGCGCATGCCTGTAATCCCAGCACTCCAGAGGCTGAGGCAGGAGGATCCTTGCGAGTTCGAAGCCAGCCTGGGCTACACAGTGAGCTCAAGGCCAGCCTGGACTGCATAGCGAGACCCTGCCTCAAAATGACAGAAAAATAAAAACATAAGTAACATAAACTAAGGTATTCTTGAAGCTTTTCATATTCAGAAGCCAGCTCTTCTGTGACTTTTTTTTTGAGATGCCAAGAGTTTGAGAAGTGAGGGGTAAACGAAACCAGCTCTGCAGAGTGAACTTGGGCAGCACAAGAGAACAGGTAAGAACAAAAAATAAAAATATACGCCACACCTGAAACATGCTGGCAGCCACAACACCCATGCTTTTGTGCCTCGTCAAGAATGTTAGCAACGCACCTTTTCTTGTGTGAAAATTTTCTGGGGTACCGGAAATCGAACTCACAACCTTGTGATTGCCAGGCAGGTGCTATTACACCTTTTCTTATAAGTGGAAACAAATTGCTCATTTAACTGTTTTTGACCAAAGGCCAACTTTTTGTTGTTGTTTTATTTGAGACAGGGTCTTGCTGTGTTGCCCAGTCTGACCTTGAGTTCCTGGGCTCACGCTGCCTTCCTGTCTCAGCCTCCCCAGTAGCTAGGAGCACAGTATCACTGCACTGCTAGGTGCAGCTCGCATGGTGCATTCCTACGGTTCACCCCAGTGCCCTTTTGTTTTGTTTTGTTTTGTTGTCTTTTTGAGACAGGATCTCGCTATGCAGTTCAGGTTGACCTTGAGCTCACTTTGTAGCCCAGGCTGGCCTCGAACTCGCAAGGACCCTCCTGCCTCAGCCTCCGGAGTGCTGGGATTACAGGCGTGCGCCACCACACCTGGCCTTATGACTGCCCTTTTGTGAGCTCCAGGATTTTCTTCCAAACTGTGGATGCAAATCCTGTAAGCTGTGGCACTATTTTGTGGGAGTCAGTGGTTTCTCCATCGTCCCCGGGAGAAAACGGGGAGAGGATTTAGAAAGTAAAGACGGGGAGACAGCAGCTGGGCCAGGCGGAGCCACCTCCTGCCTGAGGAGCATGAGGACTGATGACTGACTGACCTAACAGGAGGAGCGTTTATTTTATACACTTGCAAAGTTAGTGTGGGGGGGGTGTTGCCTAGCGACTAACAACTGTAATTGTCCAGGCAGGATACTGTTTTTAATACTGAGGTGGCTTGACTGCCTGAGGCGCTCTGGCTCTGTCCTGCCCTCATACAGGTGACCAGTAACCAAATCTAGTGGCTCCCAACATTTCTCCCTTTTCTGTTTAACTGCAGTCCCAGAAGGTGTCAGTGGAGGGTTTTATAAACACAACACCCATCAACGGAGGAAGGGATAAAAAAGACATGGTCTTTTTAGATAGCAGAGTACTACTCAGCCATAAAAAAGGATAAACGGGAGACTTTTATAGGTGAATGGGTGCAACTTGAGACCATACTCATAAGTGAAATAAACCAGACTCACATGTGCAAACATCGTATTGACTCCTAGTGTGAGAAAATGAAAGAGTAAGTAAGATTCAAAATGTACAGTAGATATCATGAAATGTGAAGAAACTGTTCAAAAGGAAACAAAAACTGGGATGGAGAAAGGAGAAAAGAAGGGAAAAGCAAATAAATTATACGCACACACACGACAGTTATACTACTAATTTCTCTTAGTTCATTGAAAAGAAAGGTTTGTGCTGTTATTGTTTGAACAATTAAATGCTTATATCTTAAACTGTGTAACTAATTTAAAGATAGCAATATGCACACAGTGTATTAACCACTCTTATCCTATTATCTTGTTTTGAAATTTTTTTTTCTCTTTAGAAAAAAAAAAAAGACAACGACTGGGCCAGGCGTGGTGGTGCGCGCCTGCAACCCCAGCATGCAGTGGGCAGAGGCAGAACTGCCCTGAGTTCAACGCCAGCCTGGGCTACATAGTGAGACGCTGTCGCAAAAAACCAAAAAGAAGGAAAGAAAGAAAGAATGACCGGATTGTTACTCTTCCCAGCTGGCTCTTAGATACTTCTTTTCTGGCCCTAGGGATTGAGCCAGGGCCTTCACACTGCACTGTATCCTCAGCACTTTTATTTGGGGACAGGGTCTCACCAAGTGGCTGAATTGCCCAGGCTGAGCTCAAACTTGCAGTCGTCCTGCTTCAGCCTCCCATGTTGTTGCGGGGCTTCTTCTCCCCCATATCCTCTTTCCCTCTCTGCTTTAGAAACCACTTGCGCTCAGAACTCCTGTCGGCATCTGCCGCTGGGGAGGTACAATTAAGAGGGTGAGCGAATTTTACCCCAGACCTCAGAGTATCGGCCATGGTGGGGCACAGTCCCTAGCGTCCCCGCCTGCCATGGGGCTGCCTCTAGGGTGGAGCCTAGGCACACCTGTGCCGGCCGGCACCTTCCCCTCCCCTTCTGCTCTCCTTCCCCACACTGGTTAGCAGCCCTTCCCTCTGGTTCCTCCAAACCTGCCCTGAGGAATGTGACAAGCAGAAATTCTCTATGCGGTGGTGAAGAGGGGTGTGCACATTAAGAGAAAGAAATAAATTAAAAGGTAATGAGCAAGCAAGTGATTGACCTCCTAAAACTTTCTCACTGCAGTTCAGGCTGATCCTGAACTCACTATGTAACCCAGGCTGGCCTCAAACTCAAGAGACCCTCCTGTCTCAGCCTCTCAAGTAATCCTGAGGGCTGGGGTGACAGGTGTGCACCAGCTCCTGGGGCCTTTTGAAGCAAGGGAAGCAGGGACCCGGGAGCTGCATGTTACTCACTGGACCTGAACACTCTCAGCTGGGCCTTAGTGGTCACGCACAGAGCATTCACCAAAGGAGCTGCTGGGAAAGCCCCATCTCTGCTCCCGCCCAGCGTCGGGCTCACGAGAAAGCTTGCAGGACACCAAGCCCTCCCGTTTCTCAGGTTTGTTTACGTTCCTTGCAGCTCTAATTAGATGGACACTGGATGGATTAATAGAAGTACCACGGGCAGCGCTGCTTTCTTTCCTAATAGAAGAAACTCATAGAAAGAGCCTAGTCAAACACTTCTAGTTCGAAACCTCTTATTAAACTGAAAGACTAAAGCAAATAGCTTTGTTATAATGATCCAGTAATATAAAAGGACGCAAAATGAAAAGCACACAATAGCTAATTGCTGCTCTGCCCGGCGCAGATGCTAGGTGGGTTATTAAATAGGCATCCCGATAACCCACCAAGCCCAGGCCTCCAACCTGCTATGTTGCTTGGGATGGCCTCAATCTTGCAGGGATCCTCCTGCCTCAGCCTCCCGAATGCTGGGATCGTGGGTATGCACCTTCATGTGCAGTTTAAAAATCCTTTGTAAAAGCTAACTTCATAGGATTAGTACAGTTAGAAAGAAAGGAACCCAGTCTCCCTCCCCTTCATTCCACTCTAACTGCCACCCCTCCCTGAGGATTACCCAGGTTTCAGCTTAGGGCCATCCTAATGATTCTCCTGGCTTACACTTGGGAGGTCAGCAGATCGCTGGCATCAGAGAAAGCGACAGCGCAAGGGGCGGGAACCCAGCGGCTCTGACCCCATAACCACAAAGTCCGAGTTCTCAAGGCCCTTGCCCGGCACCCTCACTCCACCTGCGGCCCCTGCGGCGTCGCTGGCCCAAAGTAAAACACAGCCAAGCGAGCTGGGACGAGCGGACGTGTTCACTGTTACCTGGGCTGTGGTCACCACAGACCATGCCATGGATTGCAAAACATCACGCTGCGCCCCTCACATAGACATCATTTTTTCAAAATTAGATTGGGTCGAATGTTTCCATTGGGGGTAAAAGCTACACTCCCAGAAGACTGGCCCTGCATGGGTTCCCATCCAGGCGGCGTTTTTATGAAGAAGGGATAGTTTGCACAGGCGGGGGGCGGGGGGCCCCCGGCTCGGTGCTTGGGGCATGGCCGACCCCCAGGTCACAGCCCAGGCAGGGCCAGGGACAATCACACAAGAGCAGAGCTGAGCACTCCCTCCTCAGCCTCCTTGGCCACGACCTCCGCTGGGTCCCTGCAAATGCGGCGGGTGCTTGGGTCAGCGGGAAGCAGTGTTCTGAGTCTTAATTTTGACTTTTTTTTTTTTCTTTTTTGCGGTACTGGGGATCGAACTCAGGACCCTGCGCTTGCTAGGCAAGCGCTTATTCCACTGAGCTATATCCCCAGCCCTTAATTTTGACTTTTGGATAAGCCAGAATAAAAGGAAACCCGCGAGAGACAGACAGAGGCATGCAGACAGACAGACATAGAGAACAGAGGGGGAGGTGGATTGTTAGATTTCAATTTTTATTTTATTTACTCATTTTTGAGGGTTTTTTTGCAGGGTGGTGGTGGTGGTGGTGGTGAGACAAGGTCTTGCTTTGTAGTGCGGGCTGCCTTGAACTTACTACATAGTCCAAGCTGGCCTCAAACTCACTGTGATCCTCCTGCCTCAGCCTCCTGAGCACTGGGATTACAGGCCCAGCTTGAATTTTAAAAATAAAAACACAGTGTCCTGCATAACAGCACAGCTTCTGAGAGCCAGCCCGGGTCTTACAGACAGGAAGTGAACCCGTGGGTCAGTCACTGATGTTTTCCTTTTCTTTTTTCTCTTTAAGATAAAAATTCTTTAACAAGCCTGTTCCTGGAAACCCCACCTTGCTCCCCGCCCCCACACAAGAGTATGACACAGGTAACCTGGCAACCTGTGCAGCCTGCTGTCCAGGGTCCTAGGGTGCGGGGGCGATGCCAGGCTGGCTGGGAGGGGGGCCGGATACTACCATCTCCTCCTCGACCGGTCAGTTGGTCAGTCAGCCAGCCGCTTCTCTCAGCTGCTCCAGTGAAGCCCTCAGGGCCCCTGCTCCTGGCAGCACCTTCCCTCTTCACCGCCAGTCTATGTGGCCCGCAGCAGCAGGCGGGACCTGGCTGTGTAGACACGGCGGCTCTGCATGGCCTCAGAGATCCTCCCAGTTGCACTGTGAATGAACCAGGCCAGGAGTCTGCACTACTGGACAGACCATGGCTCAGAGGTGTGACCAGAGGCCCCTGGGCAACCTGACACTGCGTTCTAGTTCCAAACCTGGCCGTTTTGGCCAGCTGTGGGGCACACCTGGAACCCCTGCACTGTGGGAGGCTAAGGGTCAGCGCTGCGCAGAGATGCTCCGGACACACGCGTGTGCATGTGTGTGCATGCACCTGGGGAAAGGAAACCCCTGGACACTTGCTGCCATCCCACCAGTTTTTGGGTGTGATGCCCTGCAGAATGTAGAGCTGGCCCTGGCGGTGCTGATAGGTTGGGACAGAGGCCATCTCGCTGTGACCTGGAGCCTGGGCAGCCACGGCGGCCTCCCAGGGACATCTCCCTCCCCACAAGCAGCCTGAAAATGAGAGAAAAAGGAAAAACCGTTCTCACTTGGCTGGCAGAATCTCTTCTGAATGTTAGAATCCCTGTTCTACTGGTACAGATCTGAATTCATAAGGAAAAGAAAACACAGTCTGCTTAGTGGAGGGGACACAGCTCAGTTTCTTCATACTTTTCGAGGGCCGCTGGTCTCTGTCTGGATTCATGAGGTCTGATGAGCTGTGTCGGAGAGAAGCAGTGTCCAGAAATGAGCTATATCACTGGGTGTGCTGGTGCATGCCTATAGCACTCTGGAGGCTGAAGCAGGAGGATCACTGAGTTTGAGGCCAGCCTGGGCTACATAGTGAGACCAAAAACCAGGGTGAGACCACAGTGTCTCAAAAAACAAAACTAAAGAAGAAATGAAAGACATAATTTACCCCTCCCCTCAAATCAACAGGTTTTATTTCCCAGGGGTTCACTGTTGCCCTCAGTTCCCCAGGAGAACTGCCTAAGGACACTCACCCCAGCGCCAGGCACCTCCCCTGGCTGCTCACCGGACACCTTCCCAGAAGGCCACAGGGGGAAGGAGGGGCCCGCTTCCCCGCTCATCTGTCTCCAGCCCTGACCAGGGAAGAGATTTTCTGGGAAGATTCTATAACATTAGGATACAGAGATGCAGTCAGATCAGAAAGGAAGACACTGGTGAAAAGCTGAAATCATGATAGTTTCTACCCTTTGCTCACCATTTGCTGTCCTAAGACCCTCAAAAGGTATTTTTCATCTTTCCCGTACAACTCCTCAGCTCTAACACAGAGGAAAGCCTACACATGTAGCTTTCAAGACTCCCTGGGACAGGAAGCGGTTCTGTGATACTGTTGTAATATAAGAATCACAAGGGGCTGGTGTGTGGCCCAGTGGAGAGCACTGTCCCAGCATGTGTGAGGCCAGGGTTGACCTCTAGCACTGCAAAAAAATAAAAACAAAAATAAGTCATGTTGGCATACTCCTGTCATCCCACCAATTTGGAAGGCTGAGGCAGGAGGATCCCTAGTTGGAGCTCAGCCTTGACAACCTAGCAATTGAGTGAGATTTTATTATGTTTTAATTTTAACTTAATGTAATCTTACTTACTTACTTACTTACTTATTTATTTATTTATTTGTCTTTTTGAAATAGGGTCTTGCTATGCAGTTCAGGCAGGACTTGAGCTCACTTTGTAGTCCAGGCTGGTCTCAAACTCACAACGATCCTCCTGCCTCAGCCTCCTGAGTACTGGGATTACAGGTGTGCACCACCACACTTGGCTTTTTGAGTGAGATTTTTTTAAAAAACTTTTTTTTTTGGTACTGGGAATCGAACCCAAGACCTCAGGCTTCCCAGGCAAGCACTTATACCACTGAGCTAAACCCCCACCCCTTAAAAAGAAACTGTTAAAAGATGCTGGAGAATGTAGCTACCAGTACAAAGGCCCTGGGTTCAATCCCCAGTACCACCAGCCAGAAAAAAAGTATTTTTAAAGCATAAAGATCAAATCCCTAATGGTACTGCAAACCATTTATTCTTCAGCGAATGAAACCCCCAGCTACACAAACGTTACTATAAGGAAACTTCTAAAGAACACGATGCCCAGTGAGATCAGTGTCCAGGAAGTGCCAGGCACACGGGAGACACCTGCCCCCTGGAAGTGTCACCTCTGGACACCTCGCTTTCATAACGACTTGTTTATATTCCTCACACAGACACACGCATTGCCCCCAAGTTTGTTTGTTTCTCTCCCCCCTCCCTCTATCCCCTCCCTCCCTTCCTCCCTCCCTCCTTTCCTTCCTTCCATCCTTCTGTTTGAGACAGGGTCTCCCCAAGTAGCCCCAGTTGGCCTTGAACTCGAGCTCCTCCTGCCTCAGCCTCCTGAGAGCTGGGATTACAGGCATGTGCCACAAGCACGCAGGACTACAATGCTTGCAATATGCCCAGGTCACAGAGGGTTTATCAGGACACAATCCCATTGCAGATGGAGGGGTACTGGTGTTCTTATTTGAAGACTCAACCAGCAGCACTAATGAAGGCACCCTGCCCACCCACTTCCGCCTTGGCCCCAGCCCCACAGCCCCTGGTGCTGCTGCGGGGTCCCCCAGCACACACTCCCACAGCTACACCCAGTGCCCGCCTTTCACATGTTTCTTACTTAAGGGTCAGGATGTTTAATCAAGGCCAATATTAATTTGAACCTCTGGGCAAGAACTTCATCTCTGCTGGGCATGGTGGTGCACACCTGTAATGCCAGCACTCTGGAGGCTGAGGCAGGAGGATCACTTTGGGTTTCAGGCCATTCTGGGCTACAAATGAGTTCAAGGCCACTTGAACTGCGTATCAAGGCCCTGCTCACCAGAGAGAGAGAGAGAGAGAGAGAGAGAGAAAGAATACAAAAAAAGAAAATCTGTCTTCATCTCTAGCCAGGCTAGCACACACCTGTAATCCCAGCATTCTGGGAGGCTGAGGCAGGAGGCTCACAAGTTCAAGCCCAGCCTGGGCAATTTTATGGCAGGGAGACTGCCGAAATGAAAAGGTGCAGGGATGTGGCTCTTTGCCTGCACCTGGCCCGCCTGTCCTCCCCACGTGCTCCACACCACCTCTCTTGAGCACCTCTGCTCACCTCGTGTAGCATCTGAATATCACTTCTTCTCCTAAGATCGCCGACGCCTCTATCTGCAGATCCACTTCCTCCCGGCCCCTTTCTCCCTCCCCTGCCTGCAGAGGTGTGGGCTGCTGGGCTAGGCTGAGCTGTGACCGAGATTTCTGGGGTGAGCTGGCCCCCTCTCTCCTGCTGTAGTCGGCTGGGGTCTGGCCAGGCGCGGCCGGGGAGCAGCCCAAGATCTGCGCCGTGTGCTGGTCTCAGTGGCCGGAACATGCGCAGGAGGCGCTGGACGCTCGCCGAGGAGCTGGGCCGCACCCGCTCCCTGCGCGTTAGAAGCCTCAGGCACACACACACACACACACACACACACACACTGATCACACACACTGATCACACACACTGATCACACACACACACACACACTGATCACACACACACACACACACACACACACACACACTGATGCCGAGACTTCCTAGAAATCAGGGTATCTGCCTGTTGACTTCTTCATTGAAAACAACAGCGAGCACTATTTTGAAACGAGCCAGTAGTTCACGGACTAATAAAAAAAAGAGCCAGGACAGGTGGTGCACGCCCTTAATCTCAGGATTTGGGAGGCTGAGGCTGGAGGACTGCAGGAAATTCTAGGGCACCCTGGACTACACAGCTCAAGAGCAGCCTAAACTACATAGCGAGACCCTGCCTCAAAGAGAAGAGGCTGGCACGGGGCAGGGGTGGCACTGGCTGCACACAGCACCGTGCAGCCCCCAGGGACATGTGCAAGGCGGCCCTGGCACGCCATGCTGTCTGGAGCCGGGCGGCCACCCTAGCTACTGTGACCTGTGACCCAGCCAGTGACTGCGCTTCCTTCCGGGGCCTTCCTTGGAGGGTGTTTCCCTCACTAAACAACGACAGAAACTACTAATGGGTGAGACAATGTGCTGCGCTCTCACCAGCCTCTGCGGGCCGGGCGTGAGCGGGGAAACCCTTGACGTGCGACAGTGCAAGTGAGGGCTCGATGGCAGCTGCAGCCCACTGGACGCAGCGGCCCTGACCCCCGAAGGGAGTGGTGTGGTCTCCCCAGCCCACACTGGGCTGCATCTGACTCCTCACTGCGCCCTGCGAGGCCTGAGCCTCGGCTCACAGGGCGGACTGGTGTCCCAGCCAATGATGGACAGACACGACAGTCGGGACAGGACAGAGGAGGGCAGGCGGTGTCAGCCATTGTCAGCGGGCGGCCCAGACATCCGAGCGGACATTGGAGAGATAAGGAAGCGCGCTGGGGAAAGGGACCGCAGAGAGGGGCTGCGGTGCAAAGGCCCTGGGGCAGGAAGGCGGGATGGCAGGGGTGGGAGGCTAGGAAGCCACTCTGGCCTGGGCACGATCCTCTTCTCTCCGGACACACCTGCATTCTAGACAGTGGGGGAGCCTTAATGTAACAGGACGGCATGGCTCTTGCGGGTGCCCGGCAGCCTGGGAGAGACAGGGTCCTGATCCGGATCAGCGGTGGCGGCAGCAGGAAGTGGGCAGGGCCTGGGGAGACCTTCAAGGACAGACAGGCCTCGCTGAGTCCAAAGAGGGGAAAAGGGGCCACGCTTGGCCCTGCCACTGGAGGCAGAGCTGCCATTTAACCTCCCGGCCCTGGGACTGCGACTGAGCGCACCCACTGTGCAGGCGAGTGTGGGAGACGCTGCGCCGAGCGCCCAGCCAAACCCTCCCAAAGCAAGGCGAAGGCAGGGCCTGGTAGGCACAGTGCTGCAGTCGAGTCAGCATGGTAGGGAAGAACGTGGTGCACCGGGTCTCACTGCGCAGCCCAGGCTGCCCTTGAACTGTGTAGCCCCGGATGGCCTCAAATGTCCTGTGATCCTCCTGCCTCCGCCTCCACAGTGCTGGGATGACGGGCGTGCGCCACCAGGCTCGGCTCTGTACCATAATTTTGGGCTAGGGCGCGCTTGGAACTCTAAAGAGTGAAGCGGGGCCCTGCGGCCGCCCTGATCGCAGGCGCGGTGGAGGCGAGAAGGGCGCGACGCTCCGCCAGGCTGAGACCCGTGGGTCAGGGCAGGCGGCGGACTTTGCTGACCCCTAGCGGCGCGCTGGGAGCCCGCGGGAGGAAGAGTAGCGAGAACGGGGAGGCGGGCTCAGACCGCTTGCTCCGCGCGGGGGCCGGCCCCACTCCTTCCCTGGAGCGGGCTCCGCAGTCAAGTCCGTCCCTCAGGTGCGCGGCAGCGCCTGCTTTCCCTCTGGGGCTCACGCGCCTAGAAGGGGTTCCCCAGCGCACCCTGAGCCCGGCCCGGGGGTGGGCAGCCCCGCCGGTCAGGGCCACTCGGGCGCCGCGCCTCGGCGAGGGCCCGTTTCCTTATGCCTGCACTGTTTTGTCTCCCATGAAATGAAAGACCTTACCTACTAGTTCTGCTGTAACGGAGACCCTCGCACGGCCACCCACGCCCGCACCCAGCCGCCGCAGCCACTCGGGCCGGGTCCCTCCCTGCAGCCCACGCGGCGTGTGTGGCTGCCAGCGACAAAACACGCAGCGATGTTCTAAAATGCCTTTATTTAAAAACCTACACAGTTCCAATTCAGTAAAAATATGGCCGTTGGGTATCTAATCATATAGCAACAGAGTAAAAGGTACAGTCAGAGGTTATAATAAATCTACAACTTTCCAGTTGGAGTACACGTTTTCAAATGAACAGAAAATTCCGCATCACGTTTTTCCTCCTAAACATCCACGATATATTTCTTTTGTATCAGAACCTGTCAACCTCTTGACAACTTCACAAATAAGCACTTGTTAACTCGAAAAAGAAAACAGCCCCCGAGCCATTGAATGACTAACACGGTTTTTAAAAAGGCAAACAACCCAATGCCTTAAAATGCCTACCTGTATCTAAGGTGTGGAGAGCTTTTCTTTTTTTTTTCAAAAAAATAAAAAAAAATGAACCCTTCCTATTTGATTTACTTTTATCAAGTGTATCCCACTCAGACCGTTTTCACACACACCCGCAGCCTGAAAGAGCGTGAGGTGTCAGAGCACAGCGCACTTTGGTCCTTAGACAGAGGCACCGAGACACTGAGGACAGCACCGGAACACACGGCGAGTGTGCGAACTGCTCATGCTGACCTAGAGACCGACGTTCTTGTTCCTCAAAGACACGGTCATTTCCTTTCCAATAATAACACTTTTTTGGATATAGTGAGATTGTTTCCAAATGCCTTAAGAAAAAAAAATCATCTATATTACAAGGAACAGTTTCCAAAAGATCAGAGAAAAGTGCTGATACTACACTAGAGCTTTTATTAATGAAAATGTTTCCATCCTAGTTTTAAAAACTTAGCTCTTGCTAAGCGTTTTTAAACAAAAGCTAATAAGCAAGACCCATTTGCCACAAAAGAAATTATATCCACAAATAAGACTTTAAAATTTAATCCAACACTGAAGGCTTAAAAAGTAGAAAATGTACAAAGCAAAACACTGCTGAGTCAATTAAACTGCTTTGTATCACTGAGGATACTGCACGTAGGATGGCACAAACACACAGAACTTAAAAACAACTTTGTAGTTAGTCTCTAACATCAGCATTAAGGATGACATGCATGGCCAGGGATGTAGCTCAGTGGCACAAGCGCCTGCCTGGCAAGTGCAAGTCCTGAGTTCAATTTCAGTACCAAAAAAAAAGAATGACATGCAATTCATGATTTTCTTTTTAAGTTTTTGGTTTTTTTTTTAAAAAGTGAATCACTTGAACGAAGGCTTTTGTTTTGTTTTTACACATGACAGGAAGAAAATCTGTTTCCCAAACTGATCCTCCTTGGCTACTGAGTAGAGCACTGTGTAAACGCGCACTCTTCCAGAAGCTGCTTATCTGTGATTGCATGGCATTAACACAGAATCCACACAGTTTCTCTTCTGGTAACAGAGTCATGGCCACAGTCATCAGTTCAAAACCAACACAGATACCAACTGCAGACCTGAAGCTCTTCCTATAAAGGACAACATGAACTCAGCACAGTGCAGGGTCGCTGTCACAGAAGCTAATGACACGCGTGCACTAGAGACCACCTTCTAGACAGTTTCAATGGTGCTGTCAAGCTAATAATTCTTTCAAGGCACTAAAGAATTATGCAGATGGAATTTCCAAAATATAATTAACAGGGGCTGGGGATATAGCTCAGTGGAATAAGCGCCTGCCTAGCAAGCGCAGGGTCCTGAGTTCGATCCCCAGTACCGCCAAAATATATATATATATAATTAACAACTGCTTAAACTGTTAAAAAGCCCTGAGTCAGAACTTTAATAGCTTCTTGCAATTACATATCACAGACAAAATGGCATGTTTATTTTATTAAAAATTACAAGGCCCCCCAAAATGTACAAGGCCGTTTTGGTTTTTGGAAGAAACAAATTATGTTTATGAAACCAAAATCAAGAGGACCAGACAGAAAAATTAAATATTCAGCAATATCGCCCTCCTAGATACTTTGTACAAGTCAATTCTAACTCCCAGCTGTGGGTTCAGGCACCAAGTAAACATGACGAGTCACTTCTTTGTACACACTGTGCTTTGCTTTCAATTTTAACCTCTGGTTCCCATTTCTTCCTTATTCACAAGAATAAAAGCTGGAAAAAGTAATACTCTGACAGAAAAGGAGGTAGAAAACACCAGTGTAGCCATGCACAATTTAAATTCATCAGCTCTGCTGTGTGGTCCACGTTTCTAGCTCAGTCCCCCCCCCTGCCCCCGCCAACCAGGTTCCTCTGCAGCTCCACCTAAAGCTCCCCCTGCCAGGGAAGCACCACACACAGGAGACAACGTTCAACTGTTTCCTCAAATTCAGTGTTCCGCAGACGTACAACTACCTCCTAATACTGCACCGTGGCATCTTTCAGTCCCAAGGCTGTGTATCAGCAGGGGTATGAGCCAGTGTTCCTGTTCTAGCAGTCAGCAAATGAAGTAGGCTGTCATTTCTGAGCCTCTGAGAAACAGACCTACAGACAACGGGCATTTTCAACAAGGCACACATCACTTGTGAAAATCTACTGTCTTCCCAATTTAGTATAAATTCAAAGCTAACTTAATTCTGATACTTAAAATGTTTTCTTCTCTCCCTTAGTTGAAATAAAGTCTTGTGATTAACAGACATTTAAAACCTATGCAGTTACTATTAACAACTGGAGCAAAGGGAGAGACGCCGCCCCGCCCTGCTTCAGGAGCGCAGTGCTCACCCGTTGGAGACCCTACAAGTACAGCCCCTGAGCGACTGGTTACAACCCCACTCTATGGAAGGGATGGGAAGGGGGTTATTGGATGGGTGCAGTTTTAGGATAAAGCTCTCGAGATCTGCCTCACAACAGTGTGGATGCACCTAACACTATACTTATATGTACTAAGAACCGTACACTTCATTCAAATGGCAAAGTTTATGTTGTGTTTTCACCACAGTACAAAAATGCAAAAGCACCTATTCCAAAATTCCATTCTACACAAATCACTCCTCTAAAACATTTTAGACACTCCCAGAGGGTAAGTGCTTTTCCTCTGGGATTATAGAAAGCAAGCTGTACTAAAGTCTATCATGTACAAAGGACCACCGCTAACTGTATTACCATTGACGCTGCAGGTGCGCCTCCCCTAGTCAGTGAGCTGCGCCCGCCAACGTGCTGCTGGGATCCAGGTGAGCCTCCAAGTCAGCACTCATGTCTCCGCTTCTCACTTGTGGCAGCTGCAGTGCCTGGGCCAAGCTGCCCCAGCCCTAATTCCTTCGTTTGTAAGCTTTGTTCTAAGTCCAAAAAGCATCCCAAATTCAACATAGAGTAAGAACAGCAACTGGGCAACACAGTACTAGGCAGGATAGTTCTGGTGTGTAAAACACAACACAGGAAGCTTTGAAATTTGAACTGGACAAATCATAAGCAGCATGCACCTCAAAATGCAAAATGCTCTGACAGGTAACCCTGTCGGAAATACAAATCTAAGAATATCATTTCCGACATTATCTATCAATTAATTGATGCCTCCATAGCTAGTTGGTTAATTTGCAATGCTTAATCATATTTTTTGTTGAGAATTTGAACTCAGGACCTTGTGACTGCTAGGCAGGTGCTATACCGCTGAACCCTGGCCCCTAGTTAATCATAATTTGACAAGTATAAACTATACACTTATCTAATATAGCATTCCTACACTAATAAAAAACTATCTTAATCTTGCTCGCAACAAAATTAACTATGTATACAGTGTAAGCAAGAATGTTCAAGTCTGTGAACAGATACAGTTAGGATAGCACCGCTGCTAGGCCATCTGTGCCAGGAAACAGTGCTCAGACGTCTTGGGAGAACAGGAGAAGTGGTGGGTGAGGGCACAGAGGGGTCCAGGCGCCAGTGACCCTGCAGTACCCCTGCATGCCCTCTTCCTCTGTCCTAGGAGGCCTGCAAATACACAAACATTACCACACAGTATGCTCTGAGTGTGCTCAGAGGTTGGTTTTTTTCTTTTTTCCTCCAATGTTGGGTACCAGTCCCTAAAGCCCAATTAGTACATTTCTTGAATGAGCGCATGTCAATTTTAAAAAACAACTCTGGGAAAGGCAAAAGCTCTCCAGAGGCACAAGATAAAGAGCTTTAGATAATAAGGGGGAAACACCGAGGTGGCTGAGAGGGTAAGTGTAGAAAGAGGTAGCAGTTTATTCTTTTTTGAGAACTCAAATAAATTTAAAGTAATTTTAGGTGCTTAAAACATGACCAGAAAAAAACTCTCTATTCATAAAACAAATTTCAAACTGATACAAATACAGAAAATCCACCAGGACTTAGCACTAGAATTATAGTGACTTTGACTCCAATAATAGAAGCTGTCTTTTTAATATGGGGAATGAACTAGTCTGGAAGACACCACTGCCTTTTGGGACTGCAAACCAGAGAAAGGACCTGAGGTGAAGTGCAGCTGTGCCCCTGCAGGCTGGCAGCGTGCCCTCTGCCCGGCGGGGCCGCGGCACACAGCGAGCACCCTCACTGTGCCCTCTTTACACCCGCAAGAAGACAGCTGGTTTCTTCACGTGACACCACCAATCAGATCTTCTCATAACTTCAAAATATACTTTAAAAAAGGCCTCAGTGGCCCCTTGCTAGATAACTCAAGAGTCAACATGAAGTTTCAAATTTGAAAACTTTACTGTTCAAAATGATAACAATTTCTCAGGTAAATACACATACGGAATTGCTGAGACTATAACAGCAGCCACCAGCACTCACCACTGCTGTCAAAGGGACTGGCAAAGGCACTACGATTACACAGCCACAAACAGTGCTATGGTTAGACAGCAGGGCGTTTTGTGTTTTTGTTTTTTTGAGACAAGGTCTCACTATATAGTTCAGGTTGGGCCTGAACTCATTATATGGAGTCCAGGCTGGCCTCAAACTCAGACAGATCCTCCTGTCTCAGCCTCCCAAATGCTGGGATTACAGGCATGTGCCACCACACCCAGTGACGTGTTTTACTAGTTTTATTTCAGAAAAACTGAACTAGGAAAACCTAGCCAGATTTAAAAGGGGAAAAAAAACTACAAGAGAGATCATTCCAGTTAGGAGTGGCTTATACACAGTATGTACTAGATACTATTACAAACAGCTGATTTTTTTCAATAACCTAGCAGCAAGAAACCCCAACATTCCTAAGTAGGTGTATATTCACCCTAGTCGCAAAAGATGACTCAGTTAAAGGAGAGAAACTGATCAAATGCTCTATAGTCAGAGTGCCCCTCAGCCAAAAAAAAGCAGAACGATTAAAGGTAATCAGACCTATAGAAAAAGGGCCTGACATTCTTTCTAAATAACTATCTAAATAACTATGAGGTTATTTACAAGATCTTGGATATTGTTGGCAGTTTAACTAATATCTTCATCTGTAGGTACAGAGAAAGACATTTTCTTTACAGTACGAGTTGCTATCTGAGAGAATGAAGTAAGGCCCCCGACAAAGGCAGATCTGTGACACTGTCAGAACGGACAGATGCAGAGGAGGAGAGACTGCTGCTGCATGCGGGTGGAGCAGTGCTCAGAGACTCCAAAGGCGAGGCCACTGCCCTGCTCAAGCTGACCTGGGGCGGCCAGCACCGGTAAATGCAAGGACGCCTTCCACATTATTTTTTTAGAGGGTGGCTGAACGGAGCAGTGTATAAATTAATGTAAGATGTGACCGTTAGTGGTGAGTAGTTACTCTTTCATTGTTTTTGCTCCCTTCAGTTCTCTACTATGATTGCTTAGTTTTTCCTCTTCATATCAGTCATTCTGAAACTTGTAATTTGAGTTACATTAAATAAGCTAAATACAAAGTCAATGAAAGTCTATGCGTGCATTCCTCTAAGAATTCAAAACCGAGCACTTAGGTAGCTCATTACCATAGAATCAGAAACTTTCTCTCAATGTTCTCTTCCCTGTGCCCAATCTGATCCATCACCTTGTCACTCAGTGATGTGGCCCTGCAGTGTGATCTGCCCCTTTCACTTCATGCATGACTTTCCAGGGTACCCGTGTCACCTCTTTGTGTGAAATCACAATAAACTGAAGGATAATTGATCATATGGAAGTATATCTTTTGAGACCTAACAAATTTATAATCTATAGGAAAAAAATGCAGTAAAAACACAAAAGGATCTCCTCAAAGGATTTCCCTTCTTAAAGCCAAAAGTAAATTACATATATTTCAAATTTAAAAGAAAAATATCCCCTCCCTCCCTCCAAATAGAAACCACAATACTTCTATTTCAAACACTTTTTGTAGAGATACTTTGTTCTGAAGTCTCATTATACTCTAGAAAAGAAACTATGACATTAGAAATTAATTCATTACAACTTGCAACTTGCTTAAAAGCTAAGATTCATAACCACATACTTTGGCTAGCAAAACACTGTTTCTTAATACAGAAGAATCCTTCGTTCAATAGCCTTGCGACAAATGGGACATTCACTCATGCGGTCTCCACAGAGCTGGCATGTTCCGTGGCCACAGAGGAAGATCATATTCTTCAGACGATCCAGACACACAGGGCACATCGTCTGTCACGGGAAATGACAAAGTAGTAAACGCTGAGACATTTTATATTTTGAAAATGTAACACATGACAACTGTTACATCGATTTTCTTTCACTTTTTTGCCATGCCCCCCCAAGGCAAACTGTCCTGTTTTAAAAAGCAAAGCTATAAAAAATTACATCTTGTTACTTTAATATATTAATAGCAAGCAAAATTAAGTTTTGTTAAAGAAATAAGTAATAGAAAGACTCAAGATCTACTATTTCATGATGATGTAAGTGAGTTTTACTTATTTTTAATTTTATGAGTGTATGCTAACAATAGATCATAAAGAGGTTCGTTTTGGGAAATGGTCCATTTAGCACATCTTAACCTATCTCAATGCATTATGCCCTCAGTGATGTGGACTTTTAAGGAAGGATAAATTTTGGGATGCTAAGTACTTAGCATCAGAATCCATAACAGGACTCAGTCAGTCCTCTTACTCATTGTGACAGTACTTAAGGAGTGGAGGAGGCAACTCCTTGCCTACCACGGGCCAGGCAGGGTTCCACTCCCAGCACCCCCACACACCATTACATGCACAATTAGAAGAAAAAGTGACTTTGTGAGATACATTAAAAAATTAGCTTCATCTTTCAGTAAGTGTTCACATGGAGAAGGAGCAAAAATGCCAGGAGTTTTGAACTTACAAAAATGCTTTATTTTATATCAGATATGCCAAATGCACTCCCATCAATTTAAGAATTTTAATCCTTACTTATTTTTACTTATTGATTATATAAGAAGTACTGCTACATGCTGGATTTCAAAAGAAAAACTGGCCCTTCCCTAAGGCTCTCACCTTCTCAGGAAGGTTTTTTAAATGCCTAGTAAATAAAATATTCTAGTCTGAAGCGGTTACTGTCTGCTGCGCTCGTTCCTCTCATAGACGCAGACAGCACAGTCGGAGCAGCAAGGACTCGACAAGCACAGACGGCCCTGCTTGCTGCCAAGCACCGTGCCAAGTCCTTGCCGCACCAGCTGGGAGCCCGGCTGGGCCACGTGCCCAACGCTGGCGCTCCAAGTCTCAGCCCGTTTATCTCTTTGCTGCCTTGGTTTAATTCGCCAGATAGAAAAGAGCACTTCTGGCCCCCAACACACACACACACACACACACACACACACACACACACACACACACACCCACCAATATAACCAACACCCAGCTTAAAAAATGGCATGTTATGGTTCTACTATTGTATTATATCACTTAATGCTAAGCAATAATCGATGACGGGTTATTTGATCAATCTTGTATGTCTGTATGTGTTATCCTGAACACACACTTC
>PVLD010021376.1:0-31601 GCA_004027595.1 Dinomys branickii
CCCTACTATCTTATCTATAATTTGGTATTTCCTTTAATGTTTTTGTGTTAACTAATATGAAGATAACTATGTAATACAACATCCAGTTCTAATTCCCTACTATATTCTGTATAACTTTGTATTTTCTGTATTGTTTATGGCTTTTCTGGTTCATATGTCTCCATTCTTTTGTCTTTAAAATAAAATTGAAAAAAAAAAACAGAAACAGTCAAACAGTGTATCACATCTAGATGGGCTTACCAGTGAATTCTACCAAAAACTTACGGAACTAATACCAGTTCTCTATAAAGACATCCAGAAGTAGAAGTTTCTGGACAGTGTCAGAGGTAGAAGCTCATAAAATGGCTGGGCATGGTAGTACACTTGGGGAGGCTGAGGCAGGAAGATGGCTGCAAGTTTGAGGCCAACCTGGGCTACATCATGAGGGCCAGCCTGAACTATATAGTGAGATTCTGTCTCAGAAAAAAAGAAAATAAAAGGAAGATCATAGAGAAAAATTTGCTGGCAATTCCCTAATACCTAAATCATTCCAAAATTACTGTACAAAAACTACAGACCACTATCTCACAAGCAGAGATAGGGTAACCCTTAGCAAAATGCTGGCAAATCAAACTCAACATACAAGAAGAATTAAACCCCCTGACCAAGTACGATTATCTCAGGCATGCAAGGCTGGTTCAATATTTAGAAATAAAAAATAAAATGTACACCAGTCAACTAAAGAAAAATCAAATAACAATAAATGTAGAAAAAGCATTTGACAAAAATCTAGCGCTCATTATTTTTTAAAAGACAACTAGGACTAGAGAAGAACGGCCTCATCCTAATGAGCAACACAACTGTTACACCTAATATTAACAGCGAAGGCCTCAAGCTTCCCCACTAAAATCAGGAAGAAAGCAAGAATGTCTCTCCTACTGCTATTCAATTCTATACTGAAAGTACTACATAACACAGTTTTTAAAAAGAAATAAAAGATATGCAAACGAATGGAAAAATATGAAGTTGTCT
Source organism: Dinomys branickii (assembly GCA_004027595.1). NCBI lineage: Eukaryota > Metazoa > Chordata > Mammalia > Rodentia > Dinomyidae > Dinomys > Dinomys branickii. Next base: position 1,012 of record PVLD010021376.1, read on the forward strand.
TTGTTCACAGGTGCCGTGTTGGTCTAGTAGAAAATCTGAAAGAATCAACAGAAACTAAGGGCTGGGGATGTGGCTCAGTGGTAGAGTTCTTGCCTTGCGTACACAAGGCCATGGGTTGGATCCCCAGCACCACCAAAACAAAACCAAACAAACAGAAACTAACAGGCGACTATAGCAGGATAGAGGATGCAAGGTTAATCCACAAAAGTCAGATCACTTTCATATGTACCACCAATGAACAGTGGGATTTGAAGTTTAAAACAGTAACATTTACATTGCACCCCCATAAAATTAAAAACAGGTTCAAGTCTAATACAAGTTGTGTACAGAGGCTGTATCAGGTAAACTACAAGGTTTTGTTGAAAGAAATCAAAAGAACTGAATGAACTGGAAGCAACAGCCCATGTTCACAGAGATCCAGTATTGTGAACATGTCAGTTCTCTGCTTATTTAATAGATACAATGTAACCCCAATTGAAGATCCAGCAAATTATTTGTGAATAATCACTCTCGTTCTAAAATCTGTACAGAGGCAAAAGACCAGAATAGCCAACAAGATACTGAAGAACAAAGTTGGAGTACTGACACAACCTGTCTTCACAGCATACGATAAAGCTGCTGTAGTTAAGAAAGTATAGTGTGGGCCACGTAAATAAGCAAACAAACCAGTAAATCAAGATAATGAACCAAAAATAGACCCACAACATAAGTAGCTGATCTTTGATGAAGCAGCAAAGAATATGACAGAGCAAAGACAGTCATTTCGACAAATAATGCTAGAACAACTAGCAGGCAGGATTGCCATGCGTTTGAGGCCAGCCTGGGCCACATAGTAAGTTCAAGTCCAGCGTGAAATACATAGCAAGATCTTGTCTCAAAAAAAGAAAAAGAAAGCTGAGCTTCGTTGACAACCGATGCTGAAAGACAAAAGACAAGCCATCAACTGGAAGAAAACATTTGCAAAAGACATCAGATAAAGGAACGTTACTCAAAATATACAAAGGCCCCTTAAAATTCAACCTTGGAAAAACTGAACCAAACATCTTCATAGGTACTGAAGAAGAAGCAGTTGTTCATCCTTGTTCATGGTTTCACTGCAGGCCAAAAACATTAAATGGAAAATTCCAGCAACAATTCAGAAGGTTTAAGTGGTGCACTCTTCCGAGTAGTGTGATGCAATCTCTCACCATCTCATTCCCTCAGACTCTGAATCATCCATTTGTCCAGCAATATTCAGGCTGTGCACACTACCCACCTGCTCATCACTTAACGCTAATCACTTAGTCTATGAGGTTTATTGTTACAGTAGTAATGCTGGTAATTCGAATATGCCAAAGCAAAACCATAAAATGCTTCTTGTAAGCAAAAAAGGCAAAAGTCCTCAATAGAGAAAGAATAAAATCATGCTGAGTTTGCCAAAGTTTACAGTGCAATAAGATAGTTTGAGACCACATTCACGTAACTTTTCTCATATTGTTATAACTGTTACTAGTTATCAGTCTCTTACTGTGCCTGATTTATAAACTATCATAGAAAAATTTATATAAGGTTCGGTACTCTCTGTGGAATGGTATCCCCTGTGGGTGAAGGGAGACTACTATGCAAAAGGCAAGGAAATTTGACAAGATGCTCCACAGCACGTGTCATGAGGGAGACAGTAACACCTGACTACACCAAGTAGAGTGATGAAAATTCAGAACACTGACAACCAACGAGGGTCGAGGTGCAGAGGAACAATGTTGTCACTGATATGAATAAAAATATTTTAGCCACTTAGAAAACAGTTGGGCAGTTTCTTAGAAAACGAAAACATAGTCTTACTAAATAGTCCTTGGTATTTATTTAGCCAGGGAAACTGAAAGTGTATGTCTACCTGCACATGGATGTGTGTAGCAAACTTACTCATAACAGACAAAACTTGAACATAGGTGACTGGTCAAATAAACTGGTACATCCAGAAAGCGGAGTATTAGTGCTAAAAAGAAATGAGCTATCAAACCGTGAAAAGGTGTGGAAGAGACTTTGTGGGGAAACTCTTGTAGGAAGACTGAGGCCTCACTGGGTGCCTCTGAGCACTGAGGAGAAAGGGGGCGTGCTGGTGCACCGGCACATTGCAGGTTCTAGGGAAAAGCTAATACAGCTAGGACCCTGTTGTTTACCCAGATGTGTGCCGTGGTCGGTGGGAGGAGATGACGTGTGGTACTCCACTGCTTGTTCCCATGTCTGGGTAGATAAAGGCAGGGCAAGCCAGTCACTCGGGGCCCTTTATGGAAGGGAGACGATATTTTAACCTGGCCCCCACATTTTAACCTCATTCTGTGTCTCTGTTTTCCATCCTAAAGTTTTCTCCGGTCAGGTGCAAAGCTCGTAGGCTGCCTCCTACAAAACTTCAATGTATATTACTAAGTGAAAGAAGCAAAAGGCTACATACTATACAGTCCAACTACATGTCATCCTGGCGATAGTAAGGTCAGTGGCTGCCAGGAACTAAGGGAGAGAGTGAAAAGGCAGCACAGGCTGGGGATATAGCTCAGTGGAATAAGCACTTGCCTAGCAAGCGCAGGGTCCTGAGTTTGATCCCCAGTACCGCAAAAAAAAAAAAAAAGGAAAGGCAGCACAGGAATTTTAAGGGCAGAAAAACTACTGTGTATGATAATATAAAGGGACTCAACCACAATATTAACACTAAGAAAACGTTGAAAACACTAAAATTGGTTTTGTACTATTCCAAATCTGTAACTGTGAATACAAGTCATATTTTAAATGAAGTCATATTGTATACAGATCATATAAAACCCAAAAGGTTATGGCCGGGGATACAGCTCAGCAGCATAACCACCTGCCTGGCAAGTGAAAGGTTCTGAGTTTGATTCCTGGTGCCAGAAAAAAAAAAAAAAAAAACCTAGGGACTCATAAAGCCCAAAAGATTCACCATCAAGTACATCATGTCTACAATTTTCTTTTTTACTTCCATATTATTTGCTATATTATAAAGCTTTGTGCCAGCATAGAGCATCCAGACGTGTTCTGGAAACAAAATATACATTGTATATAATATAGAAATACAAAATAATAAATACACATGGTGCATTATAGCTTCCTGGTGCTCTATTTTCAAACACTGGATATGTGTAGGCTATTATGTTTTCCATGATCATGGAAAAGCAGAAGACAGTGTTCAGAAGCAAAACTAGAACCTAATCTGGCCCCGGGAACCAGGAAGGAAAAGACCAGCCTTCCTGAGTTAGGGTTCCTCCCCTGGTGTGTAGCCGTGCATGAATGCAGAACCACTTGAACAGCAGCTGCAATGAATCACTTCTCTGAATGGCTGGGACAGCCTTGCTCTGAGTGGGCTCGAGAGCCAGACTGCCCTAGCAGGAGTTCCGACTCTGCCGCCTCCTAACTGGGTGGCCTGGCCAGAGCTCCAGATCTCCCCGTGCTTATTTTCCTTGCTGTGGAACACTAGTACCTCTCTCCTGGGCCTTTGGTGGGAATTAATGACAAGTACATGGAATTTGTCTGGTACACAATATGCACACAGGGTTAACTATTCTTATATACTGCACTGATCTATGGAAAGAAGCAAATGAGACACTGATCAGCCTAGATTGAACTTTGCCACTCTCTGGCTGTGTGACCTCTGGGCAAGAACATACCATCCCTGGGCCGGCAATATAGCTCAGCAGCACAGCCCCCGCCTGGCAAGCATGAGGTCATGAGTTTGATTCCCGGTATTAAATTTTAAAAAAGCTCCCCAAAGCTCAAAGGTCTTATTTGTGGAATGAAAGCCATCCTGCTAACCTCCCAAGGTTGTTGGTGAATGAAAGGAAGACTTCGTATAAAGGATCCAACATACTCGCCCGGTATGGGAAGCCCTCCTGAGAGGCAGCTTAGAAAAGGCCTAAATCATTAATGATAAATAAACAAAGATTAAAATATCTACTTTGTTAGCCTGGTCCTCCAAGAGGCAGATGTCAAGACAGGCTCAAATGTACAAGAAGTTGACTAGAGGAAATAAATGCCTGTGCGAAAGGATATAGGAAACTAGGGAGGCTGGGAAACTGTCAAACCACAACGCAGTTCTAACCCCAGGGAGGGAGATCAGGGTCAAAGGTGGGTGGGATGACGCTACCTGCCATGAGTCTCAGGAAGGCTGGACAACACTCCATGTTCTTGAGCCAAAGGTGCCGGAGACCTAGAGCGCCCTCTTCCCGGGAATGGGGAAGGCTCTGCCTTGCTATCCCCACCCAGTCATTCATGAGAAGCAGCCTGTGGATGCACAGCCTCGTTACAAGAACAGCAATGGATTTCAAACTGCACCAGCAGGGCCCAGTGATGCTTCCTAGAATAGGTGTGTGAGAAATATCAATTTAACACTGAGTTAAGCTTCTTGGACCCATGGAGCCCTGGAGAAGCCCTCAACTCTTATAGATATGATGCAGGCCTTCCTCAGGATATACCAGGTGCTGGGATCCTGCTTGGCACGAGGCCCACCCCTGAGGGAGTTCAGTGCCTAATGCGGACCGTGGACGCAGGGCAGATATGCATAACCCTGAGTGAGCAAGGGGCAGCTGCAAAGCTATGTAGACAAACTCATGGGTTTTAGAGGCAGGTCAGTCTGTTTGCAGCAAGGCACACAGCTTCTTGAGCTCTCATTAGCTGTCAAGGGAAAGTAGAAACCCTCTGTTAATGGAGACCACTATGAAGCAGCTCTGAGAGGGACTAAAATTAACCAGTTGGCTTTTCAGGTTTACTTATGAGTCTGTCTTGGGATGGGCAGTGGACTCATAGTAAGTGAAACTCTGTGAGTCACGGGTCCCTACTAAGGCCTCTACTGGCAGAGGAAGCTGGAAAGCCTCAAAGGATAAGACAAGGTCACAGCCAACGACACCTGGATCCAACCTCAACTAGATAAAAACTGTAGCCTCAGGCATCTCAGTCCTGGGTGGAGTAACTGAATACCTTACTTGGAGAAGTCCTCGAGTGATTCCGCCCTTCTTGAGTACTCCCCTTCTTCTGATAACCAAATAAATATGGGCCACCCAGAGAAGTTCTGGTTTTTAGGCCTGAGAGAATCTCAAATTCTGTGAAGAGGGCTTTGAACCTCCTACAGCCCTGAAATCGTTCCATTCACTCTGTATTCAGCCTTCACCACCACACACTCCTTTGGGAGACTGAGGACCTAATCAGTCTACAATAACTAAGGGATGTTATTAACTGGATACTTCATCATCCTAGTTGCACAAAAGCATTCAGCTTACTGAACTATCCTAGAGGAATCCACTGAGTATGAACTAGAGAACAATTCCCATCAGCAAGGTCAGGGAAATCTAAAGAGAGCCTGGTTCCTAGAAGTGTCAAGCAACCTTGCTGTTGGGTGGGGAAGCCTCCCTTGTGGATTGTTAGGAGATTCAAGACTGAAGGAGTCTGATTCACATAAGATGCCATCTGAGTATCAAGCAGAGGAATTATCATTGCCGGGGCGCGGGCACCTGACAGGTGGCTGTGTGTACTAAGGCTGTGTCTGAGCATCTGGCAAGTTTGCTTTGGTGTCAACCATTTGGACACACAAACGTTCCACTGTTTCTCTCCGTAGGGCAGCCTGGTGCAAGAAGAAGACGCTCCTTTCATTAGCCAGGTAATAACCATCTAAGAAGCCAGCACGTGTATTATATGCTATACTAGTCAGCTTTCCCACCACTGACAGACACTATCCAACACCCAGAATTTAAAGGGGCAAAGGTATGATTTAGCTCACAGTTTCAGGAGGTTCAGTTCATGGTTAGCAGGGTCCAAAGCAGAAACCACATGGTGGGAGGGCTCCTTGGGGAGGATAAGCACGCAAGGGAACATGTGCGTGCCCGAGGTCACACCCCGCGACCCACCCAGACATGCCTGAGAGTGCTGTTAGCTGTTTCTTTGTATTTATTTTTATCAGTACGTATTTGCCGTACATAAAGAGCACATTCACCCTAGGAAACTTACACCCTCACATAATGCGTCAGTCCTTTTTTTGTTTGTTTGTTTGTGGTTTTTTTGGCGGTACTGGGGATCGAACTCAGGACCCTGCGCTTGCCAGGCAGGCGCTTACTCCACTGAGCTACATCCCCAGCCCCAGTCCTTTGGTTTCTGTTCTCCTCTGTCCCTTTGACCTTCCTTCCCCTCCCCATTTACAAAAGCTTTGTTTCCATTTTTTTCCCTTCCTTTTTTTTTTTTTTTTTTTTTTACTATTTCCTTCATTATGGTCCTTATCTCTTTAATTATCAGGGCAATCATTTCTGCTTTTGCTTTGTCAAGAGGCTTGGCCATCAGTTCTGTTGCTTCCACTACCACCGCTTCCGGGAGCTCAGCCGGCGGCTTTGGTGTCCGCCCCTCGATGACCCCGGCCTCTCCGCGGGCCGGCTGAGGGTGTCGGGCTGCATCTCGCTCCCAGGTTTTCATTCTCTATTTTCGTTGTTATTGTTGTTGCTGGTTTGTTCTCTGCATTGAGGTTTATAAATTGCTTATGGTAGGTAGTTTTATTACTAGTACTGAGACCTCAAGGAAATGACTAGTTTTCAGGGCTGTCTTCTAGGCATGGCTGGTTACGGCCTTTGAGTTTGTCCCAGGATCCTGCTGCTTCTGTTCATCGGGGATTAAACATTTCAGCCTGTTTGGCCTAGCACGCAGTTGTTTGGTCCTGGGCTGTATTACTGTTTATACCCCCAGGCAGTCGAGGTGTGGGCATATAAGGAGGATCAGTTGCTCACAATTATGTCACCTTGGCTAAAACAGTACAATCAGCAATAACAATAGCATGAAAAACAGACTGAAAAATGACAAACTGTGATAACTAATAATGTGCCACCTTTAACCCTAGTTACAAGATTTATAGTTGTGTAACAAAATCTAAGACCAGTCAGAAAATTACATATAGTAAATATCCACTCAGTAGGTCATTTTTTACCCCCAGGGAGAAAGTTTAAAAAGGAGAAGAGGAAAAAGCAGAAAAATGGAAGAAGAAAAAGAGCTGAGAAGCAAGGCTGAAAGACAAGAAGTAGTAACACCCAGGACTCAGGAAATAGCTGGAGAAGACAGGAAGGAATAAAAGGAGGAGAAAGCAAAACCAAGAGCAAAACTAAACTAAAACACAAAAACAATGTTTATACAAAAAAGTGATTTAAAAACGCAAATGAACAAAAATTTTAAAAAGACTAAAATCAAAGAAGGAAAAATAGACATTTCTCTGTGATTTCAAGCCTGTGGTTATTTGGTGGAGTTTATCACTTCGGGGCAGTGTCCAGTTCAAAGTGTAACTCGGCCCTCACTGGTAGAGAAAGGAGGCCGTTGGGTCCAAGACCCTCAGTGGGAAATCCCAGCAAGCTGGCAGTAGGATTATGGTATGGCACTGGTTCTGGTACTTTTTTTTTTTTTTTTTTTTTTTTTGCGGTACTAGGGATTGAACTCAGGACCTTGTGCTTGCCAGGGAAGCACTTATTCCACTGAGCTAGAACCCCAGCCCCAATTCTGGTACTTTCAAATCCACAGAAATTCATGTTGAACTCGGCCTTGGGTCATGGGGTGGAGCCTGAGTCATTTAGTTTATAACACTCAGTGTGTCTCTTGCGGGCCTGACCATACATCCCTGGCCATGGACATCTTCCGCAGGGGCCCTGCATTCAGTCACTGTGGAAGTTTAACACAAGGAGCTCTAAAGTGAAGCCAGCCTGCAGCTGCTCGAGTCCCAAGTTCAGCTGGCGCTCCCCAAAGTGGTGTTCAGCCGGGCACTGTCTCTAGGGGACACTTGGGCTGGATTTGCTCAGCAGCTGCTGTAGTCATGGCATCCACTACCCCACCTACTGGTATGATTCTCTCCCTCAAGGCCTCTGGGCTCACCCTCTTCCATTATGTTTCTGTAGAGTTGATCTTCCTTTTCTCATCAGGAGCCAGGAGCCAGGGAGAAAGTGCAGACGGCTCCTTCTTTTTATTGTGTTGTAGTCTGGCTCTTTGATTTCTCTGGAGGCTCCAATTTTCCCTTCAGATCCTTCCTAAGTCCCAAGAATCCCCCTCCGTCCTTCTTTTCTTCCCCAAGTTATTATTTTCAGTGTCTGGATTCCAAATCTTGAAGAGGCTAATTGACATATCTGGATTAATGGTCACACAGGCAGACCGGGGCTTTGTTAATTTTGCCTTCTGTCATGTGTGTACAGGAGACTGTGGACATGACTGCCCGTGTAACTTCTGAGTTATTCCTTTCAGCTATTTCCTTTGTCACAGCTACATCCTAAATTCCTGGTATCCATTTATTCAAAGTGACTTGTATATTAAACAATAGGTTAGATTCAGGCCTAGAAAAGCTGACAACAACTCTGCAGGAAGATGCTTTTGAGCAATCAGTCCTTCACTCTTCCACAGGCATGATCTTCTAAACCTATGGCAAAAAGGCAGCTGGGACCATCCCCACCTGAGAAAGATAATTACCTGTGATATGGAAAGGCTACTCCCTTGTAGAGCACTTGTAATATGCTCTGTCACTGCTGTTAATAATTAGATTATGATAAATAGTACATTAGTTAATTCATACATTTCTCATGTACAGACTGCCTGGGCTCACATCCTTACTCAGATATAGCTGGTTGTTCTCGGGCCAGTTGTTTGACCTCTCTATGACTCAGTTTCCACGTCTGTAAAATTGAAGGTCATGAAAATATCTTTTTTTTTTTGGCGGTACCAGGGATCAAACTCAGGACCTTGCACTTGCCAGGCAGGCACTTATTCCACCGAGCTATCTCCCCAGCCTCTGAAAATATCTATCTCATAAAGTTGTTAGAAAGATTAAATGAGTTACTATGCACAGCAATAAATAAGTAAAAACCTTATATCCGGATAGCAGCCTATTTTGAGGTAGACTTACAAGAGCCACAAATTCTTTTACATTCTTCCCATAGACAGAATCTGTTTCCTCCTCTTGGATCTACAAGGTTTCTGTAGGAATTTTACTAACAGAATAAGGCAGATGTACCGCTATGCCTGCTTCCGGACCTGGTCTTTGTAGGTCTTCCCCTTTCTGTCTCTTCTCTCCCTTCCTCCCTCCCTGCCTCCCTTCTTCCTCTTCCGTTCCCCCTCTCACGCGCCCCTCCCTTTCTTTCCTCCCTTCCCTCTCCCTCGCTCCCTCCCTGAGCCAACCTGTTAGAGGTCTGACTGCCCTACCAGCAGCACACTGAAGAACACAGGCGCAGCCCAGAGGCGCCTCCCTGCTGCCCCACCAATGTCTGGGGTGCCTCAGTGGAGAGACTATCTAAAAAGTAGCCCCAGGCCCAGCCACTCCAACTGAAGGATATACATAAACAAGCCCTTCCCAAGTTTAGGAACAAAAGAAAATGATTCTTTCAAAACGTTTTCAACATAATTTTCCTTCATTTAACAATAATCACAACACTGGTTATGAAAATTACAGCATATTAAACAGATGAATGAATTGGAAGAGCGGATCGCCTCCAGCCTAGGAAGCGATGATTCATGTAGCAAATTGAGCCTCTGTTTTTGTTTTACAAATTGTTCTGTAATAAGAGCCTTTCTGTCATCTGCAGACACTGTTTACCTTCGTATCTACTGCTAGAAACTGTAGAAGGAAAAAGAACGCTGTTATCTAAGGGTGTGAAAGCTGGGATCATCTAGTGTAGTCCCCCTCCTTCAGAGAAACAGGACCTGGTCCCCAGAGCTAGAAGCAGGTATGTGCCAAAGGTCACATGGCAATTTAGGAGAAAGTCAAGCCTGGCCTTCCACTCCCAGATCAACACTCTTAAAATGTTATTGTATTATTTAACTTCTGATTTTATTAATTTTCATAATGTTACTGTTCTCCTTTTCTCTGGAGTGTCTCCCAAATGTATGAAAGCCTTGGTCACCAGCCCACAGCACTATTGGGAGGCGGTGGAAACTTGAGAGGTGGGAGCTCATTGGAGGAAGTTTGATCACTGAGGGAATGGCCTCAAAGGGAATGCTGGGCCTCCAGCCCCTGCCCGCTCCTCTTTCCTTCTTCCCTGCCATGAGGTGAGTGGGCTTGCTCTGCCATGTGCTTCCCGTCGTGGTGCTCTGCCTCACCGCAGACCACGAACACTGGCGCCAGTGACTGTGGACTGCACCCTCTGAAGGCATGAGTCAAAATAAGTCTTTCCTCTTTTAAAATTGTTTAACCTCAGGTATTTTGTCAGAGGTACAGAAATGTATCACAAAAAACTGGTACTGTGAGTAGGGCTGTTGCTGAGACCTGTTCCTATTTCTGTCTAACAATGTGGTTTAGAAACCTTTGGAACTGGCTTACGGGAGGAATTTGGAAGCTTAAGGAAGCAAGACAGAGAAAGCTTAGAATGTTTTAAGCAGAGATTTACGGATGATTCTGATGTACAGCCTGAAGACCAAAACGCAGGAATACAGACAGTTAAATCTGTGCTCAAGAAGTTTTAGCACATCATCAAAAAGATCATACATCATTTCCAAGTAGGTTTCATCCCAGAGATGCAAGGATGGTTCAACTTATGTAAATCAATAGATATAATACATCACATAAACAGGAGCAAGGGCAAAAGCCACATGATCATATCAATAGATGCAGAATAGACGTTCAACAAAACTCAGCATCCTTCTGATAAAAACACTGAGGAAAATAGGTATAGAAGGACCATACCTGAATTTGATAAAAACTATTTATGACAATAGTTCTTTATAGTTGTGTAACAAAATCTAAGACCAGTCAGAAAATTACATACAGTGAATATACACTCAGTAGGTCATTTTTTACCCCCGGGGAGAAAGTTTAAAAGGGAGAAGAGGAAAAAGTAGAAAAATGGAAGAAGAAAAAGCTGAGAAGCAAGGCTGAAAGACAAGAAGTAGTAACACCCAGGACTCAGGAAACTGCCGGAGAAGACAGGAAGGAATAAAAGGAGGAGAAAGCAAAACCAAGAGCAAAACTAAACTAAAACACAAAAACAATGTTTATACAAAAAGTGATTTTAAAACGCAAATGAACAAAAAATTTAAAAAAGACTAAAATCAAAGAAGGAAAAATAGAAAGATATTTCTCTGTGATTTCAAGCCTGTGATTATTTGGTGGAGTTTATCACTTCGGGGCAGTGTCCAGTTCAAAGTGTTTGTCTTCCTCCAAACCAATAGCCAACATCATATTAAATGGGGAAAAATCGAAAGCATTCCCCCTAAAATCAGGAATGAGATAAAGATGCCCACTATCACCACTGCTGTCCAACATAGTACTTGAAACATTAGCCAGGGAAATCAGGCAAGAGAAATAAATAAAACAGATATATATATATAATTATTTGCAGATGACATGATATATACTATGTAGAAGACCCAAGTAACTTCACCAAAAAACTCTTAGAATTAATTACCAACTTAAGCAATTTCTCACTTTCTTTGGCAACACATATTCAACTTCAGCAAGGTAGCAGGATACAAAGTCAACACACAAAAATTGTTAGCATTTGTGTACACCAACAGTGAACTTGGTGAGAATGAAATTCTGAAAAAAAATACCATTTACAGTAGCTTCAAGAAAAATTAAATACCTAAGAATTAATCTAATCAAGAAAGTGAAAGACCTCTACAAAAAACTATAATACTCTGAAAAAGGAGATTGAAGAGGATATCAGAAAATGGGAAAATGTTCTCTGCCCTTGGATAGGCAGAACCAGTGTTGTCAAAATGCCATAGTCCCAAAACTGTCATACAGATTCAATGCAGTCCAACAGCAAAATATCAACAGCATACTTTATAGATTTAGAGAAAACAATCCCAAAATTCATATGGAGCCAGAAGAAACCCAGAATAGCAAAAGCAGTTTTGGGCAACAAGAGCAAATCAGATGGGATCTACGACTGCTGGACATTGTACTAGAGGCCATTGGTGTTACATTCTGGTACAGAACTTTGTCAACATTTTTGTCCATGCTGACACTTTGTAGAAGGTTGAATTAAAGTTGACAAATTAATTAAGTAGAGGAAATTTCAAAGCAGAATATAATTCAGGTAGTGGCATGGATATTGCTGGTTGTTTTCAGCCATATTTACAGGGAAACTTGAGAGTGAAAGAGAGTTGAGAATCTTGTAGTTTTGCCAGAAAAGGAGCCCACTTAAAATTACAGGCAAGCCAAGCATGGTGCCACATGCCTGTAATCCCTGCACTCGGGAAGCTGAGGCAAGAAGATGGCTGCTAATTTAGGCCAGCCTGAGCTACATAGTGAGTTCAGGGCCAGCATGAACTATATATTGAGAGCTTATCTCAAAAAAAAAAAAAAACAACACTGGGCTGGGGATATAGCTCAGCGGAATAAGCGCCTGCCTAGCAAGCGCAGGGTCCTGAGTTCAAGCCCCAGTACCGCCAAAAAAAAAAAATTGCAGTCAGTGAGGGCATGGTTGCTAAAGAGATCAGTTCCATTACAAAGAAGCCAAACACTTTACACCAGGACCACAGGAAAGATGCCTTGGGATACGTATCTCAGGAATCAGCTGCAAGGTCTCTCTCTCTCTCTCTCTCTCTCTCCCCCCTGGGTTTTAGCCTTGCTTTGGTCCAATTCCTTCATTCTGTTTTCCTCTTCCTTGTTTTTGGAATGGAAATGTTTACCCCGTCTCACTCTTGTGTATTAGAAATATGTAACATGCTCTTTTTTACTGGGGCTCACAACTGGTTTGAGTCTGGGAAGAGACTGAGTCTGGGAGGGCTTGAGCTTTTGGGGGAGGCTGGAACTGCTAAGACTTTAGGGGCTCTTGGTGATGGGATGAGTGTGCTTTGCTCTGTGAGATGGACCTGAGCCGCGGGTCCCAGGAACGGAACACTGTGGTTTGTATGTTAAATGTCTCTCGCAGGCCAGGTGTTGAAGGCGTGGTCACCAGCCTGTAGCACTGCGGAGACATGGGGACAAGTGAAAGGAAAGGAGACCACCAGAGACATCCTCTCTCAGGGGATCTTGGGGCCCTCTTACCTGCCTGGCCACCTTGAGGTGCAGGCTTTCTCCCCCAGGCACTCTGCCAGCATGTTCTGCCTCACCTCAAGGACAGTGGAGCCAGGCCGGGTGTGGTGGTGCACGCCTATAATCCCAACACTGCGGAGGCTGACGCAGGAGGATTGCTGTGGGTTTGAGGCCAGGTTGGGCTACAAAGTGAGCTCAAGGGCAACCTGGACTGCATAAGGAGATCCCAGCCCATCATGGATGGCATCTCAGAAACTATAAACTGAAATTAATTTTTCTTCCTTAGAAATTGTTTTTAGTCAGATTTTATGGGTACATTTTGGATATATATAAAATGATCACATTCATCATAGAGTGTGTACCTGTGCATGATGTAACTTGATTCTTTTTTTTCCCCCGTGGCTCTCCTCTCCTTTCATCCCCTCCCCTGTTTACAAAAGCTGTTTCCCTTTTTTCCTTCTTCTCTCACATTTTTTACTTTTCCCTTCTTTCCTTCCTCTTCCCCCTCCTGTGCTCCCCTCTCCCCCTTATAAATTGTTCACCTCGGGTACTTTGGCAGGACAGTTGGAAATTGACTAATAGTTACTTTGTAGGAACAAATCTGAAGACAAATGTCTATTTTATTTACAACATACATTATCTGTTCTTAGCAAAAATCTGACAAGTTTTCAGGGCCTGGTAGAATATAGGGGTCACACTGTGGGGCATTCCTTGTAAAAGCATGACATTCTTCCCTTTTTCAGATTCATTTATAATGCCAAAATAGTGGCTCTTGTCATGAGAATATCTTTGTCTTTGTATTTCATCAAGCCAGTAATTTACGTCAAACTCACAGCAAGATTACCTCCCTCCCAACGTGTCACGCAGACAAGAGGCACATTTCAATGCAGAAGATAACAGCCTCCTTTGTTCTCTTAATGGTTGCCGAAATATTTGGATGGCAACTATTCTTTGAAGATGTGTATTTTTACTGAAAACAATAGCCTCTCTGTTATCTATAATGTTTGGGTTTTTCTCCTCTTGGTTTTGATGTATCTAGCAGTCTTTTAAAAACTGAAACAGGACAGCATTAGAAAATTGTAAGCATAAAATGGGTAATTCCAAAGAAGGACTTTTTAAACCTTAAATTGTTATTCAGTATACCTTTTAACAATGGTTACTTCCCGGTAAGTTGCTACTTGTTGCACTACCCTCTTGATACAGGAAAGTAAAACTCCCAACCTGAACGATATCAGATGAGTTCGTGTTCTCTAAAACCGAAGAATGAATTTTAGGAACAATGGAGGTTAAGAGCAGAATATATTTATTGAGAGAAAGAAAGCTTCTGTCCAAGAGAGGGACAGAAGGGGGGCCCGAGTAGGTTACTCCCCTGACTGTCTTTTCTAGGGACTTTTATAGAGAAAAACCATGAGGTGAGGCGGGTCCCAGGTAGGGGAAATGGATAAAACTATGGTCCGCCAATAAGACTGCAAGGATAAATATTCAGGTAAGACTGAGTGAACTGGGATCAAATGGGAAAGTGAGTCACGTAGCAAGCGGGCATGAATACAGATCAGGGGCTTTTCCTGTGGGGGGTCGGGCTAGCGACTTTTCTTGGCTTTTTAGAAGGTGTTTGTTACTTATTTAGAATATCAATCCCTGACTTTTACACCTAGGGAGGTATGTGGGTGCATTTGTTTAGCCCTTTTTGTCTTAAGGTCTGGCCCACAGGTATCTTTCTTGTTGGCTCCTTTGAGGGCCCTGCCCTGTCTGACTGCCTATATTTCTATCTAACTCAGCTGCCTATAACACTCTCTTGAATCCTCTGGCTGGTCAGGAGTTTCGACTTTAAAGAAGAAGGAGCTTCTGAAAACCTGTCAGCAGCCAGAGGAATTTTTTTCTTAGTTTGTTTCTTTGTTTGCGACAGGGTCTTGCTATGTATTCCAGGCTCGCCTTCAACCTCAGACTCAAGGAGATCCTCCTCCTGCCTCAGCTTCCCAAATGTTGGGATTATAGGTATACACCACCACGCTTAGCTCAGGAATCATTCTAAATGACCGTGTCATTCCCCTGCTTTCCCTGCTTCAACTGCTGCCCAAACAGATCCCAACTCCTTCACAGGGCCTGCACAATCAGCTGCGGTTGCCTCCCTCCCCTTCACTAGAGATAATTGTAGCCTCACTGGCCTTCGAGATTTTAAATCTTTTAGTTTTCTTTTTTTTTGAGACAAGGTCTTGCTGTGTAGCCCAGGCTGGCCTCAAACTCCCACCGATCCTCTTGCCTCGGCCTCCTGAGTGCTAGGATTATAAGTGTGCGCCACCATGCCCAGTTCATCTTTGAGTCCTGCAAACAGGCTGCAAATGTATGTTTGATTGTCACCAATTCTGGATATTGGTTGCTGCGTAATGAACCATCCTAACTTTAACTCAGTGGCTTCAAACAATTTATCCTGCTGACAAATCTGCAGTTTGGGCAGCGTGAGTAGGGAAGCTTGTCTGGCCCTCCCCTTCAGATGGGGTCTACTGGGGTGGTGGGGTCTGTTTCCAGCTGGCTCTGCCGTCAGCTGACTGGAGCTGAGGCTCGGGCCTCGACTTCTCCCATCCAGGCCTCCCAGACAGCCCTCATCTCCACAGGGTACATTGTTTGTGTTCCAAGGACGAAATTCCCAGGAGACAAAGTAGTGTCCTTGTTCACGTCCCTGCTGTGGGAGTCACACAGCATCACTTCTGCTGCATCTGCCTTTGAGCCATCACAAAATGCAGCCCAGGGTCAAGGGAAGGAGCAAAGACTGCATCTCCACCAGGACTGGGAAAGTTCCAGCAAGTGGGCCTGGAAAGACTGGCTCAGCCATTTGGGGAAAATATGATGTGCTGCAACGCCCTTCACCAGCTTGCTGTGTGTGTGTGTGTGTATGCACTCAAATCCCATATTTATATGAACATTAGGTAATAAGTTCTCCATAAAGGGAACCATCTTTTCTTATGGGACTGCACACTCCACAATTTGTAGCAGGATATTTTACAAAGAGCTAATGCCTAATTTTCACAACTGATCTCTGAAAGTTGCCAAGATATCCATCTGACTGGATCAACAAGTTTTAAAGAATTAGAGCCCCTCATCTTGAAATCACACTGTATATAACTTCACCGTTCTTTGATTATTCAGGAATCACTTTAGATCCCTAGAGTTCATCCCGATCCATAGCATGAATTCTACAGAGAAAATGTGAACCTCTTGGCCACTCATACTCTCTGGGATGTCAGTGAGCAAGCTGGCGGTGCTATCTTCAGATGACTCATTGGGACTCCAGGACACAGACGACGCATTCATGTGAATAGCTGCAGACCACTTCTTCTTTGGGGCGCTTGTCTGTGGGGATGGATATGTAACACACGAAGGCAATCCTGGCAGTGACAGAAGTCTGAAGCTGGGTGCAGGCCCTGCTCTGGCTAGGAAGCGGCACAGTTTCCCCGCGCAGCACTCCCTGTACCTCTCCTTCCACTGCAGCTCTTGTCTAAATCTAGGCCTCTTTGCACAATATGATGGGTGTGTGTTAAAATTTCATGGAAGCATCACAGTAAAAGATACCGTGCCAATATCCCTATGCTCCACATCTTTAACCACAACTATCCCCTCGTTCTTGCCAATTTCTGAAGAAGTTCTAGAAGTTTTCTTTTGTGTCTTTATGAGGTGTGATTTAAAAAAAAAAAAAAATATATATATATATATATATATATATGTATATAGTGAATGCTGCTCCTGCTGCGGCTGCCACCCAATAGAAAGGCTGGATTGTGAAAGCACTGGTGTGACCTCACCTACCTTACGCACTGGATCTGGCATTGTGTGACTTCTGGCTCTTTATCAACTTTTTCAAAACAAAATGACCATGAAAGGTAAACGTTCTGAGTTGGTTCCAGACATAAGGCAGCCACGGCAGAGCATCTGAAGACGCTCACAAAGAGCAAACTTCCAGAACTGCTCGGAAAGTGGCAAGAGCGATGGGATAGGTTTGTCTGAAGCGAAAGGTCTGCTTTGGAAAGGGACTAAGGGCAATGTGTCTTTTGCTATAAAAATTCTTCTTAATTTACACATTCACCATAGTTTTCAACCATGTCATATATCAATTTAGAAACTTTTTTCCATTTAGTAACTTTTTTTCCATTTTGCCATATATAAATGTACTCTGTTGAGAAATCACTTGTTCCTTCGGCAGTAATTTGAGCAGTTCTTACTTTCCCTGGGAATCAGCCCTCTCTGGCAGAACACCGGCCCCAGGCCACATGACAGACTGCCAACCAGCCCTCTACTTGGCCGGTTGTGGATCAGGCGCCTGGTGCTGTCCAGTGTGCTATGACCAAGGGTATGGACACCTGCGGGTGTGGGGTGGCCTGTGGGTTTCTCCCAGCAGAAGGCGTGGACAGGCCTGCCCCTCTGAAGAGTGTGGCCGGACTGGGACAGGGCAGTCTGTGAAGAGGGTCTGCTTTCTGTCTTCTGTGGAAACAGATCCCTTAAATTCAGGGTGAATATAGCTCACTGTGCCTCTCATTTCCTTCGTGAGAAAAGCCACAGCCAGGCACAATTGCACGTACACAAGAAACCACACAGGCGCTACTTCCCTTGAGTCTGATTTGAACAAAAATATACTACTTGACTTCCTGGCTCTGTTACAGTTAAGATCGCCTTTTACTTCCTGAATGTCAGGATCACACTTGACAAAAGCATGTCAGAAACATTAGTCACCAGTGTGTTTGCCCCAAAAATGATTTATTTTAGTCATTTCCCACCCTATGCTTTATTTTGTCTGCATTACTTCTTTTAATTGTAAAAACCACTTTGTTCTCCCAGGATGATGTGCCTTTCCTCTTATTTCTGCTTCATGAGCAATTCACTCTAAATTTCTAATTGGAGGTTAACTCAGGGAAAATGTGTATTTTGCTCAGAGCTGAACATGGATCTAACAGACGCTTATTAGTTGTTTACTGGGTGAAGTGGTTCCCCCAAGTCTGTATTCAGGACTGGCCTCTCTGACTGGTTCTCAGGCTGCTTTCAATCATCTTGGCAACAATACGCATTTTAAAGATCCTTTCTGTGTCCCTGGGGATCGGGCGGGAAAGCAGAAAGGGCTGCAGCCAGCCACATCTGGAGCCACATCCGGCCTGCCAGCTCATTCCTCCTCGCAAGATCTGCACTGGGAGGGCAGGCGGGACTGTCATCACTGGGAGAGGTCCTGCTCCCGTTCCAGGGGCACTTCCCAGGGCGTGGGGATCCCAAGGCTGCCTCGGGAATTCTGAGTCGACCCACTTATTTCCTGCAGACTTGACTCATTCCAGGCTTTGTCAAGTGAGCTGTGAGGCAGGAGGGGCTGTTCAGGGTTTGCGCTCTGCACACTTGGCATATTTCGTGCGCATTCCACATGAGAAAACGGCACAAGAAGGTTTACATCCGTGCGCAAGGCCTCGCGACAGAGCTCACACGCGTGGTCTCTGTCCGCCTCAGTCCGGAGCTCACCCCCCCCCCCCCCAGCTAACCTCCAGAACCCCAGCGGAGGGTCTGGACGGCTATACTGACAGGGAATGGAGAGAGAAGTTCATTTTTCTTTGTTTTTTTCAAAAATGTTTTTTCTACTATCAGATTGTATTGGTACGTTTAGACATACATAATACCCCCACTCATCACAGAGAACTTGTCCCTGCGCATGGGCCCCATTCCCCTCCCCTCCCGTCTGCAAAAGCTTTGTTTCCATCTTTTTTCTTCTTCCCTCACTTCTTTTCCTTTCCCTGTCTTCCCTTCCCTTCCCCTCCCTGGTCCCCTTCCCTCTGAGTCGTTCCTGCCTAGGAGAAGTGCATTTGTCACTTCTTTCAATTCCCTAGGTGTTTTTAGCGTACACTGTTTTTAAGCCCTCAACAGTTTACTCCCAGGGTCCCTTGGGCGGTGCATTTGTTTATGCGCTGGCTTTTCCGGGCACTGCACAGGCAGATGTGGAATGTTTTAAAATAGGCCCTACACAGAATAATTATTGAATAAATTTGATAAAACTGTCATTTTATATTTCCAGTTATTAAAATTAATGAAAATTATGCAACCTTTGGTCATCCTGTATTTAAATAATTGGACCGGTAAGTGGATAAAAAACTGATTTGAAAGTTCCGATTATACAGCTACAACACTTGAGGCAAATCACAAAAGATTATTCATTCTATAGCTAAAAATTATCTGACATAGTTACTAGGAAAAATTGAAGTCTTTTAAAATGGCTTTGAAACGTTGGGTACAAACTATCCACGGCCTAAAAATGTCTTCACTGTGCTGAATTGTAATTCTTTATCCAGAGCTGATGTGAGAGCTGCTGCTCTGTGTGTCTGTGGCCACTCTCAGAACACCACTGAGTGAGTGCCGGGCCAAAGCGGCTCACCTCTGTGGTGGCTCCCGCAGCTTGTCCTTAGGGACACCATGCTTCACCACCAAGAGGGGACCCTCCTCGGGCTGCAAATTGTGTTTCACTGGCATCACCTCAGCCTGTGCAGTTCAACAACTTGGCCAAAGCAAACACAGTTGATGAAGGCCCCAGGAATCCTGGACAAGGCTCATGGTATAAAAAGAATTCTATTACTCACTCCTTCCTCACTGTCCCTGTCCAGCATTTTCCAGCACCGCCCCAGAGCACTGTACCCGCTCTCCAGTTATTTCAAGTCCTGCCTACACGTTCCGTTTACTGACAGAAAGGCAGACACGAGACAAACTTTTTCTATTTTTAAAAACTGTTGCCAGGCCTATGCTTCTGATGTTGCTGGTGGCTCTGGCACTGCCGTCTCACCTGGTCAGAGCTCTGCTGAGCAGATGGGTAAAGTCCCCATAGCAGCCCTTTCTTACACAGCTTTGCTTTAAGAGCTCATTTCTCACCTCAGAAAATGTCTGAGGCTTGTAAAATATTTACATGTCCTGGGTGTCACTTGATCAACAGCAAACAAACAAAACCACTGCGTGTGGATGTGTAAAATCATCAACAGACATTTATTTTTGTTTCAGGTCTTAAAACCCACTGTGTACTCATAGATTTACTGGAGGAAGATGTGGCTTAGAAGACCACTGTGAATAGAAAACACCAGAAAATGTCTCAATCATTCACTAGAAGGAAGAGTTGGGCGGGCAGGGTGGTCCCCACCTGCAATCTCAGCACTCGGGAGGCTGAGGCAAGGATCTCGGTGAGTTCAAGGCCAGCCTGGGCTTCATAATGAGTTCAAGGCCAGGCTCGTGAGACCCTACCTCAAAACATTTTTTTAAAATTAAAAAGAAGAAGGAAGAGGGATCTGCCTCTCCCACTCCTTCCCACAGTTCCCAGGGAGGGATCTGCTGCCGCAATAGCAGGCTTCTGCACTCTGGCAGAAGTGTCCCAGGCTTGCAATCAGTGGCCTGCGGAGGGAAGGCCTGTCCACCCGAAGACCACACACTTTTCCTAGTTCCTCTCATACAACCTCCCGTAGAGAGCCGCTGTCACCAGACCAGAAGACAGTCCACTCTTCCTCAGGAAATAGTGGTCATCTTCCCAGCCAAGCTGGTCAGGGATTTCCAGGGTCATTCTTGAAGTCAGAAACAATGGAAAGATATAGGAAGTGCTGAAGTTGCCCCACAGATGAAAGTCAAATATCCCCGAGGCCTCTGTGATCTCCTGCCCACAGGTGTGGAAGCCAAGACCCCCACACTTGACCAGGGCACAGACTTGAATGTAGTAAGTGCCATGCACGGTGTGCAGGCCGTCAAAGACCCCCAGGGCATACAGCTCCTTGGATAGAGCGGGCCTCTTGTAGAGCAAATGACAGCAGAGGCTGTTGGAGCAGACCTGGAGGTAGCCTTCCTTTTCCCAGGCAGGGACCAGGGTGAAATTGTCATACATCATCTCAGAGTAAAACACAGGAGGTGTGTTCAAGTTCCACTCGGCATCTTTCGCACAATGGACTTCCTGAGCGTCTTTCTCACAGTGTGGACTGCCTGATAAAATTTTTAAAAACTTACTATGGGATGGATCCATTTTACCTACTGCATTCTCTGTACCAACTAGACCCTGTGGATTTTTGGGCACCTGGGCAATTATAAGGTGACCACCGGGATTTTCCATGTCATGGTGCCAAAAGGACTTCAGAGGGGTATGGATGCCGCTCCCTGTCATGCCCAGTGATGGGTGGTGGATGTTAGCTGCCAGCACGTTGACACCAAAGGCAATGGCAAAAGCCTTCTGAATCTCAATAGCTGCCAAGAGTGGGAGCTGATTCATCCAGGCCGTCGGGTACACGACATGCTTCACGTCTGAGTCTCTGAGGAGTCTCACTCCAGGATCAAAGAACAGTATGTCAAAGCAAGTGAACACACCAAAGGTGCCCGCAAAGGGGGTGTCAAAGGTGATGTGGTCCACTTTAAGAGGGGTATCAAAAGCTGCCTCAAAGTAGAGGTTGTGTTTACGGTAGCGATCAACAAGGGTCCCATTACTGCTGAACACAACGTTTGTGTTAAACTGGAACCTCCCGTCACGTGGGCACCCCGGGTCACTGCTGAGACAGGGCTGTTTTGTCCCAAGATTGGCCACCAAGAACATCTCTCCCTTGAGGGCCATACAGCTCAGGCGCTGGAGGACCTACAAAAACAAAGGTATAAATACATGGATTTAAAAAGTCCTGCCTTGGGCTGGAGGTACAGCTCAATGGGCTAAGTGCTTGCCGCTGAGCACTAGGGCCCTGAGTTCGATCCCCGGTCCCGGAAAAAAAAAAAAAAAAAAAGTCCTGCCTTTAGTCTCATTTCTTAATAGAAAGTTTCTGTGTGTCCACAGTATATATAAATGGTTACCATAAACCAATAGAAAAAAATACTACAAAAAACATACAAAGGGTATAAACAGGGGATTCATAGAAGAATACAAGGACCAAGAACTATCTGAAAAGATGCTCAACCTCAATAGTAACAAAGAAATGCAAATTAAAATAATAATTCGGTATCACTGTTCACCTATGTTAGACAGGCAGAATTCCAAAAGGTTGTTCTGTCCAGCACGCACCAGCGAGCAGGAAAGTAGGCACTCAAAGACTCTTACTGGGGATCTAAAGTGACATAAGAAGGTTTTAAGGGAGAAGTGTGGTATTCTTTAAAATAAATTAAAATGTGCACAGCCTTTAACAAATTCCTTTTCTAGGAATTTTACCTCACACAAAATCTTGGACTTTCACAGGCATATACGTACAAGAATATCCACTGAAACACTGCCCTTAATAACAAGAGCTACAAAGAGCACACATACAGCATGCTAAACAAGGGCGTGTGTAATAGGACATGCACAGAGACAGTTGCAGACGGATGCACAGAAAATCATTGATGGAAGTTGGAAGTTTCTCTAGGACAGGAAGTGGGAGAAGGGATGAGTTGTGAAGGCCAACTTACTTCTTTAAAAATGTGTTTGGCTTGTTTAATAAGTTTATATTCATGTCTTTTTTATGTAATTAACAAAATGGAAAGATCCACAGAAGAGTGATATTCACTCAGAAATACCGTACTAGACACTAACTGAACGGTTTTATGGCACGCTGAGTTTTGATATTTCAGATCCTGGGGTCTCCTTTCAATCCCAGCATGTTGTGGCTTCTGGTTGCTGGCTTTGCTCTTCTCTGCGTGCCCCTCGACCGTGGAGGGAGAGGGCTGAACTGTCACGTACCTCTGTGTCACTGAAACGGTGGGGCTCCCGGCATGGGTTCCACCCGACAAGCTGTGGAGATGGCATAAAGTCCAAAAATGGGTAGATGGATGTTCTTGTGAAGTTGAACCCATGAATGCCATCTTCTGGAAACACTATAATCTGTACGCCCTGTAAATGAAGACATCAAAGCAGTCTGTTAGTAGATCATGGGAAGCACCATTTCACTCATTCACTCATTGGACAGCCACCAAGAAGTCACTCTGTACCAGGAGCCAGAGATACAAAGATGGCGGCTCAGCTCTCATCATGGATCTTAGTCCTGCGGAAGCTGTCTTGCTTCTTCTAGGAAGCACCATTACTTGTGCCTGAGAGTATGTCAGGGAAGGCGGGAATGAGCGAGCACCTAAGGTGGCAGGAGTTTACCACACAGATAGGAGGGGTTTGGAGTTTCTGGCGCAATGAAAGATGGAGCTGATTATAAAGGACCTTGACTATCTCGAGTCCATTGGTTCCTGGGCATTCTGCATCTAAATAAGTTGTGGAACTTCTGAAACTGTACTGATACTGGGCCAACCCCTAAAAAGTCTGATTCTGTTGATTGTGGGTGGGGTCCCGGCAACAGTGTTCAACAGTCCCCTAGGTGATTCTAAGGTACAGCCAGCATTGGAACCCCTAGGGCCAGTAGGGGTAGGGCCAGCAGGGCCAGTAGGTAACAGTCAAGTGTGTTCATTTTGGCACAGAAATGAGGACTCACTTAAAATCTCAATTCCCTACCTGGGAACTAGGAGGCTCCCTTTAGGACTCTGGCCACGCTATAGTCTTTTTTTCCCCAAAACGGGAACACCCTGGGCTCCCTCTGACAGCTGCAGCAACCTAAGGAAATACAAACAAACGAACTCCCCATGTGCGGGCCTCATTTTTTTGTTGCTCTCCATTTACGTGGATTAAAATGTCAAGCTCCAGTGCAGAAAGAGAAGAAGGCAGGCGGAGAAGGTGAAAATAACCTAACAGAGCATGCAGCTGGAGGCATTTATTTCTAGGGTGCACTACAAATTCTTTTTAGTTTTTTTTTCTAGTTACAAAAGCTTTAACTGTAGAAAATTTGGAAAACAGAAAAATAAAGAATTCATAATCAGGGCTGGGGATATAGCTCAGTGGAATAAGCGCTTGCCTAGCAAGCGCAGGGTCCTGAGTTCGATCCCCAGTACCGCAAAAAAAAAAAAAAAAGAATTCATAATCCTACAATACAAAGATAATTATTACTATCTTACTAGTTTTTTTCTGTATATATGTGTATATAATTGAGATGATAAATACATAGTTTTGCATCTTGAATTTTTTCTTGAAGAACTGTCAAAAATAACATTTGTAATGGCCACATTATATTTAAGAGGACCCCACAGTTTCTTCTCTATTATTGGACATTTGAATTATTTCCAACTTTTTATACTAAAAAGATTGTGGTGGCCATCTGTATAAGCTGTGCTCAAAACATTTAGTGAATGAATGTTGTACACAAGTCTTTGAATTCCTGATTATTTCTTCAGAATAAAGTCTTATAAGTAAAATTACTGGGCTAAGCAGTATGAAAATTTCTAATTTCTTAACACACATTGTCATATAGCTCTCCAGAAATGTTATACCATGTAGGAGCCCTCCAGCACAGAATGACGTTGACCATCGCACTGCGCCCTTACCAATGATTGCATAAAGAAAAATCATTACAAATTCAGAATGAAGCCAAGATGAAGACTGCAGGCCTTCCCAGTCACACTGGGGTACTGATACTCCAAAGAATTTTTAATTATCTAGACAATGTACTACTGTTTGTTACTTAAAAGAGCATCACAAAGACTAAAATTGTACAGCCCTGAAGAATATCACCAGTTTTGTATCTATTAGAAAATTTGCTTCATCATTCGCTGGCCTGACAGACACATTTCCATTTCTCCAGTCCTCCTTTGAATCATCTTTACCATCTTACTGGTGCCCTCATTAACTAATGAGTTAAATAAAAACTGCTTATTCTATAATCATACAAGAATCATACATTTAATTTTTGAGAATTACACTTTAATATTTTCCTTTCTTAAAAACAACATATGAGAACACTGAACGGTTTTCCACAGAGAATACTACTTAAATTATGTGTACATGTTAGGTTAACGTGAAAATTAAGTTGTGTTCCCTGAGCACACATCAGCCAGGAGTAAGGCCAGGAACCAAGCCTGAGTCGGGGCAGAACTTTGGGTCTGATGTGATCAGCAATTAGTACTCCTAACAGCTTCAGTAGCTTCCTGACGGACTTTATATAATGAGATCAAAAACTCCTTCCAAGCAATGAAGTTCACCAACCTAAGTCACTGAGAAGCCTAACTTCCTGAAACTGGACCTCCCAATGTCCCTACCAAAAGCACTATTTAAATTCACTTGTTTAAGAACCTCTGTCTTTACAGCAAGTCGGATACACAATTTTGACAAATATTTGCTATAAACTTATCTTGAAACTTGCTTTAACACATATACCTACATAGGGCAGCTGAGATATGAGAGCACTATAAACTACCTTACCAACAAACAACAGCACACCAGCTCCTGGTCCACTAATAGAGAAGTAAGCATGCCTTGTGGCTGGCATGGGCCCCACCAAACCATGCTCTGTATTTCCATTAGGGGCAGGTCATTAAAACTTTAAAATGGGAATTCAATATTCACAGTCCCTATGTTTCAGTGTGGTATTTGCTGAATGTCTCAGGATGGTCTTGTGATGGGCTGCAGAAGCATGAAGTCAGTGAAACTGCAGGTGCTGCATTCAGCACCAGGCCAGCAAACACCTCTGTCCCAAGAATACCTGCCCTTGCTAGGATCAGTGTCAGCAGGAGGGTGAGGAGCACAGCTGGGATTTTTTTTACACTGACTTCAGCAGAGGCTTAAATGAGGTGTGTATCAAATGTGTGAATGACGTGAAGGTAACCGATATGCAGGATGTCAGTAAAGATCCCCTAAATAGCCCAGCAGGGTAAAATGATGACATTTAACAGCATAAATGCTCAGTATTGCTCTCAGGTTAAATCAATCAACCTCTTAAGTACAGGAGTGCAACGGCAGCGAGTGTGTCTGCATGAAAAGGGCACAGGAGTTTTAGGTGACAGCAAGCACATGATGAGTCCACAGTGAGATGCCAAAGTTTCTGGGAGACAAGCCCC
Source organism: Dinomys branickii (assembly GCA_004027595.1). Lineage (NCBI taxonomy): Eukaryota > Metazoa > Chordata > Mammalia > Rodentia > Dinomyidae > Dinomys > Dinomys branickii. Next base: position 26,840 of record PVLD010021376.1, read on the forward strand.
AGATATGAGAGGGAGCCTCCCGCAGCCTGCCTTCCTCAGACAGGACTGGGAGAGCTGCACTCGGATAGGCTTTGAAGTCTGGGCAGAAGGGCTGAAAACTACATCTCCTACAGAGCTGCAGGGACGGCGTGATCGCCTGGGAGAGACGCTGCAGCCGTGCAGCTGTCCTCAAGTGTGCGGAAGATGGGATGCCAGGCTGCGGCACTGGGCTGTTCTCTTTAGCTCAAGGATAGAACTATGGGTGGCAGTTACAGGGAGACTGACGGCTGCTCATGGAAAAGAAAAGAAGGATTTTCCAGAAGTTTCCACTGCTGGACAAGTGGACCTATGAAATAAGTGAGTTCTGGACCACTCAGGGTGTTCAAGAAGCCAGATGTCAGCTGGGGCAAAAAAGAGGGGAGGCATCCACGAGAAGCTCCCCCAGCACCAGTCACACTTACACACACCCCATGTGTATATTCTAGGCCAGCACTTGAAAACGTAGCACTATATGTCAGCTCTGGCTTCTCTGTCTTTCTATGGCATCCTGACCACACTGCTTGGAGATAGGCCATCAAGGCAGGACTGACTGTCATAACCAGATCTGCCCTTTAAACTCATCAACAGCAAGTACATTTATTTTGAGGTTTTTTGTTTTTTTTTTTTTTGAGACAGGGTCTCACTAGGTAATTTGGGCTGGCCTTTAACTCAGTGATCCTCCTGCTTCAGCCTCCCAAGGGCTAGGATTACAAGCATGAGCCACCATGCCCTCACTCTAGGGAACTGTGCATTCACCCACTTTACTTCCTGTGGAGGAAGAGCAGGGCTTCCTCAAGCAACTGGATTTGGTTGCCTGACCACCTGGGTTAAAGCTCAGACTTCCCTTTGATTCTGGGTTTCCCAGCAGTGCACCTGCATACTGCTGACAAGAGCATTTCCCCCTCTGCCCCGTGGGATGCCTCTCCTCCACCCCTACACTTTCTGGCAGGAGGGAAAATGTGGCCAAGCAGGAAGCCTTTACAAAAGCTGGCACCCACCTGCCCTTTGTTGGTTTAGGTCCATGCTGTCTGGGCTAAGACCTCAGACTGATCATAATCTGGCACAGAGAAAAACTGAGCCCCAGATGACTGGCTGACAGCAAACAGCACCTCTGGGGACACTTAGCATTTCAGTTGAACTATGAATGCCTTGCAGAACATGGGAGTTCATTAAAGTCCTGTACTTTAGAATCCCCTGGAAAACCTTAACAAAAACCCTAATGTCCACGTGACACCCCATCCAGGCCAATTAAATCAGACTCCTGGGGACCCACCTATCCACTTGTTTACAGTCCACCCAGTGATTCCTGCACACAGCCAAGTGGAGGCCTAGTGACCTTGCCCAGAGCTTCTCTCATTTGCAGGGAAGAGCATCACCTGGGCTCTTGCTGAGATGCAGACCCTGCCTCAGTGTTCCTGATAAACTCTTAAGTACTGTGGCTGCTGGTCCATGTCTGGGTAGCAAGACTCCAGCCAAATAAGTCAATTTAGGTTTGCTCTCTAGACCGATGTTCCAAAAGGGCTGTAGGCCAGGGTTACCTAACCACCGCTCAAGGGTCAATGAGCAATCTGCTCTGTTCTGTGAGATGAGCACTTCTTGCCTTCTGGGCTGCAGCCATCACTTGCTGTTCATAGATGTCCAGGTTCTGGTTCATTAGCTCCAAGGCCTGCTTGCGGCTGGTCAGAGCAAGAGGGTTCGGACTCAAGACTGCCCGGTGCTCGTACACAGCAGCTACGTAATAGTCAGCTCTGTCAGGGTCAGCCACGCAGTGCTCCTCCGTGCAGACTCCCAGGGCAAGCGAGTAACAGCCGAAGAGGAAAAGAGCGAGCTTACTGCTGGCTCCGGACATAATGCAGACCATAAATCTGGAATGTAATAGGGCAAGGGAAAAACAGCTGAATAAAGAATCCTGCCAAGAATTTAACTTTTGCAGCTGTGATTTATTAATCTCAGCAATTAAACTCACCCGCAGTGATACTGCAGCTCAAAGAGTTTGTTTCATGTCCCTAATAAAAGAGTATGTGTTTCTCTCCAAACACGTAGCAAGCTACATTTAAAATGGCTCACTGTGTTAAGAGTCTGGTTTTAGAACATTTCCAAAACAGACTCAATGTTTGCCATGATTTTCTTACTCAGTATTCAGCGAGACTAATGTGCCACTACGTACTTTTCTAGCAATGAATTTAAGTTTTAGGCAATGGTAATAACTTGGATTATCTGATACAATTCTTTGATATACTTCACACTCTGCCCCCTGCCCTCTTTACATGCAAACACACTATAGGTCAACCCCTTAAACCAGTGTGACTGACAGGACGATCCTAATAGAGCTCAGCTTTCCCAGTCATAAAAACCTGAAGAATTAAAATTCTCGGTATTTTTGGTTGGTAACGAATACAAAGGATAACTCTCCTTTTCATCAGCACAACATGCTTTACGGCAAAAAACTCTGACTTCTACCTAAATGCCAACATCTGCTCTTACAGACAGGCATACAGAAGTCTCCCGATCAAAGCTCCGCGTGGTTTTCTCCCATGAACTTGAGAATTCCGACTCCATGCCATTGCTTTCTCAGTAAATCTTGTGCTTAAGAGTATATTAGTTTAGAAATAAAATCTTTTTTGCAGTGGTAGAATGGAATTTTCTAGTAAATAAATGAATTCTGTAGAAAGTGAACTCTACTTTGTGGTTCTTACCACTGAAACAGTAGTGAATGACTGTTCTGTGTGCTCCCCCACACACCCCAAGAATAGGAATGTTTATCTCTCAGTGTTTTAGAGTGGGTAGCCCAAATCTGTGTTGAAAATCAGCCTGGCCTCTCAGCTGAGGCCCCTCCCCTGGTATGCAGGGGGCCCTAGTGCCGTGACCACATCAGGCTGCCTGTCCTGTGCAGATGCACTGGTGTGGACCAGCTGTCCAGGAACCTTGATTACAGATTAGAATAACAAAGTCGAGGAATCACACTGTTGCCCTTTAAAAGGAAAATGCCACCTGTCTAAATGAGCTCCTAATGTCTGTGCTTGCATTTTAAAACAAATTCCCCAGATGACAAATTTTTTCTTTTCCTTTATTTTTTGGGCAAACCACAATCATTGTCAGCAAGAAGATAGGGCTAGGGATGCTCATTCAGAATCCCTACAAAATCAGATCTCAGAATGAGAATCTTTCTCCCTCCCACCCCTGCCCCATCTCAAACTGTTACTTCCTTCCCCAGGGCAGAAACGTACCATCCCCAGGATTTGTTGCCATTCGTCTGGGGCACTGGAAATAGTGTTTTACGATAAGAACAAGTGAGCCTTTGAGCGAGCAGTCATGAGTTTTTGAGTAGAAACAAAAGCATAATTGATAAGCTTTCTTATCGGAATTTTGTCTGCAAAGACAAAGAGTAATTTAAAATGCCTCAAAAATCTATTTTCCACTCCACCTCTGGTTTCATACATAATGACGGCAGCAGTGACTGGCCCGGGGAGAGAACTTGCATCTTCCAGGTGATATCAGCAATCTCTATAAGGCAACGGCCACAAAGTGTAGAAACGGAGCCTGGCATGTGACCACTGCTAAGTGGCAGCAGGTCACAAGTTGCTGGGGTTGGCAGTACGCCCCTTTCTCAACCGGAACACTGCCAATCTGGGGACACAGAACTCTTTTATTCTTCTGTGACCCCAGGGATCAAACCCAGAGCCTTCTGCTTGCTAGGCAAGTGCTCTACCACTGAGCCTGCCCTCCCACCCCACACACTTGGACCCCAAACATATAATCCAGCAATACAAGAAAACCACTGAACCAGCAAGACATCACATCTTTCTATTTCAGGAAAATAAAATTTATATTATTGATCGCAGAGCCTGTAGGGAAGCTGTAAGTGGCAATCATCTGTGCGCGAACAAAGGTAGGTTAATAACAAGAGGTTACACAGCTCTAACAAGGTATGCACGCCTGAAGATCACAAGCTTAACGAGGTGGGGGAGAATGAGTAATTACAATAAAAATAGGCACAACAGCTTGCCCTTCTCAACAGCGGTGAACAAGGAGACACTGTAACCAAAGCTCCAAATGCTGCTTTCCCCCTTTATTTGGCACCGCACACGGTCTCCGAGAAACCAGACAGAGCTGAGCCAGAACTCTGAAGGGCTCCGCAGGCAGCAGGCGGGTGCTGGTTTTGAAGCGGCAGCACTGGAGGGGCCGGGGTACTCCCTAGATCACCGGTGGCAAACCTACTCCCCGTTTGCCACAGCAGCTGTTTGTTATCAGTAGAAGCTCTGTCACCATCACTGCCGAAGATGTTTGCCAGCAGTGGGGGGGGGGGGCGCTGGCTGGTGACTGTATGCATAGAGGGGCTGGGGGCTGCTGGAAACAAGGAGCGTGCTTGAGGCTCCACAACAGCGAGAAGCAGTAGGGCTGGGACCAAGGAGACAAGGGCAAGAGTGGTGGTAAATGGAATCACAGAGACTAATACTATAGTAGGGCCCATTCACTGGCCTCCTACCACTTCCCCTGGGTCACCCTTATACGCCTCGATCCTGGTGATACCAACAATCTCTATAAGGCCATGACCTAAAAAGTGTAGAAACGGAGCCAGTGAGAGCAGCCAGTGAGCTCCAGAGAAGGCCTCAGCCAATCATGGAGGCCCTCCCAAACCTTTTACTGACTCTCCATTTCACACGGAGTAAAAGCCAAAGTCTTTGCAATATGGCAGGAAGAACCCAATGGGCAGGAAATAACTGACGGGGGTGGGGGTGGGGAC
>PVLD010021377.1:0-31600 GCA_004027595.1 Dinomys branickii
GCTGTGAGCATATGTGCTTTCCCACCTCCAACCATGGCAGTTTGTATACACCCCTGTATGTTATAGTATAGTCTGAGGCAGCTATATCTCTTCCCAAGGCAAGAGTCCAAGGATATAGATAAACCCAGGAGTACAGTTATTATCACAGGGAAGATGACTGATTGAGTGGTAGGGCAACGGAGATGAGGGAGGAGAAAAAGTGAATGATCAAATGGGCCATCATCTGTGTAACTGAGTAACAAAGATGAAGGTAACATTATGTAGGACAGCATCCAGAGCTAATTCCCTTCTATCTTCTCTATAATTTTGTATTTTCTCAGTCGTTTTTGTATTAACAGAAGTGAAGATAACTTTATATTATACAGCATCCAGTGCAAATTCCCTACTATCTTCTCTATAATTTGGTATTTCCTTTAATGTTTTTGTGTTAACTAATGTGAAGATAACTATGTAATACAAGATCCAGTGCTAATTCCCTATTATATTCTGTATAACTTTGTATTTTCTGTGTTGTTTATGGCTTTTCTGGTTCATATGTCTCCATTCTTTTGTCTTTAAAGTAAAATTAAAAAAAAAAAAAAAGACACAAAAACAAACCCAAACACCTCAGCTATCTGATTTTTGACAGAAAGGCCAAAAACATGCTTAAGAAAAGAAAAAGTGGAGTGTTACATGCAAAAACTGAAAGTAGGTCACTATCTCTCATCCTGTACAAAAATCGAATCAAAGTAGACCAAAGACCTAGATAGAAAATCAGAAACACTGCAACTGTCAGAAGACAATACAGGGGAAACACTTGAAAGCCATAAGCACAAAGCAGACTCCTGCATGGGACTCCAAAAGCACAGGAAATATGAGAATCAACAAATGGGACTACATCATATTCACAGTTCTGCACACACACAAAAACAACAGTGGACAGAGGCTAACTGCAAGCACTGGCAGCGAGGTTAGGGAGCACAGCGGCGGCAGTGAGTAGCGAGTGGGACAGCAGGACCTTGAGTGTTGGAGACCCCGCTGTACGGGGTTAAGCTGCTGGACGCGGGGTCCTCTGGCTGTGTCAGAAAGGAGCACTTGCAGAGTGCTCTGAAGTCAAGATAACCACAGCTGAGGTAACCAAAGACATGGGCTGCTGACACCCCCTATTCTAGAGCAATAAAGCGGCCAATTCTCCTAACTGGCAAGATTTACTAACTGGAGAAGTCTTTAAACTGACTCCCAAGGTCCTACTCAGTTCCGATTGCCTCAACATCCTCTTCCTTTGTTTGAAAACTGAATCAATGGACTGAACAGAAAAGTTCCTTGTCTCAACCCACAGGGAATCACAAATTCCATTCGATGGTTTTGACCTTCCTGGAGCCCGACAATCATACCCTTGTCTCTTTCATTTAAACCATTAACCATCCAGTCATTTAGGAGACTGGGGCTGCACCAGGGCCCTGACACCTGAGATGGATGCAGACTGCAAACCGAGATTCAAGCAGCCTTGGGAGCCCGGTCAGGAGGTCAGCACTTCCCCCCATCTCGCCCCACCGCCACACCCCAGCCTCAAGTGGGGCAGCGCCAGCAGCCTGGGGCACCCGGTACCGGAGCAGCCTCAGGCCGTCTCAGTGTGAGGGCAAGTGATGCTGAGGCCAACGGCATGTGCATGCACATGCCGGCAGGCTATCCGGAGAGCTGCTGGCTAAGCCCGCCGGAGCCAGACCCCCCAGCCGGGGGCCGGGCTCAGCCCCGCACCGGCACTAACCCCGCTGCAGAGCTGGTGTAGTTACCCAGCACAGACCTGGGCTCTGACTAGACACGACCACAGAACTGTGGGCACCAGGAGGATTTTTCCTTCTCTTCATTTGTTTTGTGTTCCTTTTTCTGTCCATGGAGGGAGGTGCTTAGATTCTGACATTTATTGTTTTGTTTTGTGCCTCCTGTTTCTTTCCTCAACTACCTTTCTAGACTGTTTTACATTTACACGTGAATGAACATCGTCTCTAAACTTTCCAGTTTGTTTAGATGTCCTTCAGCTTTCTCTTTCATCCCTCCTCTCCTGCGTGCTTCTCCAGCCTCCCAAACCTTGGGTGATGATCACTCTTAATCCTTCAGCCCACTACATCGCTCCTCAGTTGTTACTTGGTTTTGCCCCCTACTCGTCTTAAAGCCACCCCCCCCATAAAATTACTCTTCACGGGGAAATTCAAGGCATGTAAGTTCCTGGTTTATGCTGGGTTTTGTTACATAACTATAGGTCTTACTCCTACGGTTAAAGGTAACAAATTAAGTCATCACAGTTTGTCAGTTTCTAGGCTGTGCTTGATGATACTGTTATTGCCAACTGCGCTGCTTTCTCCAGGAGGCCACACCTTGTCTGACTGTGACCGTGACTGTCTGGGGTTGCAGTCACGACCACAGTCCCGTACCAAAGGACTAGGTGCTAAGCCAAATAGCAATTTCTCAACCTTAATAAATTCGGAAGGTAGGATCTTGGGACAGGCACAAGACCAAGAACCAGCTACGCCTAAAAGCCATCTCTGAGGAAGGGTCATTTCCTAAGGGAGCCTTAATACTAGTAATAAAACTAAGGTCAGAAACTTACAAGCATCAACACAAAAACAAATTAAAATTTTAAAAATAGACAACAATAAGACAGAAGCAAAATGCGACCCCAGACCTCCAGCTCACCCAGGACAAATCCAGGAACAAAGAGATAGTGGAAAGCAGAGGCCACTTACCTGAATTTACTGAAATGACAGCAGCAGAAACAAAACAAAACAGATGAATGAGGCTATAGAGAAAATCAGATCGGAAATAATCTCTCAGGTAAGAAACAAACGATGCCCATAATGAAGCACTTGCTCAGTGAACAGAACAGACATAGATGAACAAATAGTTTCGAAAAATGATGGAAACCATGAACACCCAACATAGGAAAGTAATACAGTCCATAAAACAGACCGAAACAAATACCCAGGAATGTACAATTTCCACTGAAGTCTGCAGAACCGAATGAACAAAAGTTAAGACAAAATATCACACCAAGAAGCCAGGAGTGCAATTAGTGATCACGGAAAAAAAAAGATCTCTCAAAAGAAACAAGAATAAAGACAGTCCACTGAGCCAGGTGTGGTGGCTCACACATGTAATGCCAGCATTTGGGAGGCTGAGGCAGAAGGACTGCCATGAGTTCCAGGCCAACCTAGGCTACAGAGTGAGGTCAAGCCGGCCTGAACTATATCGCAAGACTCTGTCTCAATAAGAGGTAGAGGGGCAAGGGGAGAGGGAAGTCGGAGAGGGGAGACCGGCCCGCGCTGCTGCGGGGTTTTCTTGGGGACAGGGTCTCACTGCGTAGTTCAGGCTAACTTCAAATTTGCAGTGATCCTCCTGCCTCAGGCTCCTGGTGCTGAGATTATAGGTATGAGCCAGGCCTAGCAAAAGGATTAACATCTAGACTATATAAAGAAGTTAAAAGATTAACCTCCTCATGAAACAGTGACTTCAATTAAAAAAAAAAAGTGAAAAAAAAAAAAGTGGGCAAGAGAATTATGTAAATATTCCTTAAAACAAGTTTGAATGACCAGAATATATGAAAAATGTTCAAATCTCTAGTCATCAGAGAAATTCAAATTAAAACTACATTCAGATTCCACCTCACCTCAATCAGAACAGCTATCATCAAGAATACAAAAAACAGGCTCAGTGTCAGCCACCTTTCTTTCAGTTGTGTTCGCTGTGCCGCCTCTCGTTCCCCGAGCTCCAGCCAAAGGAGAAGGGGGTAAGGAGGTCCCTGTACCATGGCTGGTACCAAGCAGACTGCCCGTAAATGCACCAGTGGTAAAGCGCCCAGGAAACTGGCTACAAAAGACGCTCGTAAGAGTGCACCCTCTACTGGTGGGGTGAAGAACCCTCCTCGTTACAGGCCTCCGACTATGGCACTCCGTGAAATTTGACGTTATCGGTAGTCCACTGAACTTCTGATTAGCAAGCTCCCTTTCCAGTGTCTGATTCGAGAAATTGCTCAGGACTTCAAAACAGATCTGCACTTCCAGAGCATAGCTATTGGTGCTTTGCAAGAGGCAAGTGAGACCTCTAGTTTATCTTTCTTTATGGCTGAGTAATACTCCATTGTACAAAAATACCACATCTTTTCTATCCATTCCTCAGCTGATGGACATCTGGGTTGTTTCCAAGATTCAGTTATTATAAATTGCACTGCTGTAAACATGGGTGCACATATATCAGTTCTTCTGGGAAAATACCCAGAAAGGGAACAGCTGGGTTGAATGGGACTTCTCATCCTAGTTTACTAAGGAATCTCCAGAGTGATTTCCACAGTGGTTGCACCAGTCTACATTGCCATCAACAGTGAAAAGGGGTTCCTTTTACCCCACAGCCCTGTTATTGGCTGATTTCTTGATAACAGCCATTCTTTCTGGGGTGATACAATCTCAGTGTTGTTTTAATTTGCACTTCTTGAATGACTAGATATTGAACATTTTCTCATTTATTTATTTGCCATTTGTATTTCTTTATCCCAGAAGTATGCATTCATCTCAAATGCCCACTTTTGGATTGGGTCTTTGAATTTTGGGGGCCTGACTTTTTTTAATTCTTTATATGTTCTAGATAGGAATCCTTTGTCTGAGTTGGCTAAAATTTGTTCCCAATTTGTGAGTTTTCTTTTCACCCTGTTGGTGATTTCTTTTAATCAATTTATTAAAAACTTTTCAATAAGATGAGATCCTAGTTGTCGATTCTTTGAAGTATTTCCCGCACAATTTGGTTTTTGTTCATGAACTCTCTGCCTACCCGTGTCTTCAAGATTTCTACCAACTTTCTCCTCAGTAGATTTGGTGTTTCTGTCTTAATATGTAGATATTTAATCCATTTTGACTTAGTTTGGTGCATGGTGATGGACACGGGTCTAGTTTCAGTATTCAGCATGTGGAGAGCCATTTATTCCAGCACCATTTATTGCAGAGTCTATCTTAGATTATTTTTTGAGTGACTGAATAATGGATTAATACCCAATTTCTCTTTGCTGTATCAAGTAATTCTAACAAGAGTTTTATAAGATTTCACATTTACTAACTTGAAAATAGCTTACATACCTGTATTTCTTCACGTTCCTTTTTATCTGGCAAAGTTCTCACAGCTGTAGTATACTTTTCAAAAACTTTACGCTCCTTTTGTAGCTTCTTCATTTCCTCTTTTTTCAACTCTTCTATTCGAGCCAATTCTTTTGCTTTCTGTTGCTCAAAGTCTGCAGTTTCTTTCCTACAAGGACCAAACTGTGTTACCTAAGGGGACCGCCTCAAATCTATCAATCCACATGTGCACCAAAATAAATTCGCAGCTGGTCTGGGACCTGCTGGTCCTGGTGAATCCAAAAGCCTGAAATTCTGACCAAGTCATTCCCCCAACAAGCAGCTACAGAGTATCTGCTATGAAGCACACACACTACTAAGCGGTGTGAAACCACAGTGAAAAAAAAAAAAACAACACTTACTGCCATGAAGCTTCTTACATTCTAATGGAAGAGACAGACAATAAGCAAAGAACACAGAATACTAAAGCACTAAGGTGGAAAATGAAGACAGGAGGTTAAGAAACAAGAGGGCGGGAGGCTGAAAATCTGGATGAGATCACCTTCCTGGGAGGACACAGAAGTAAAGCCAGGTAGACATGAAGTCCTGAGGCTCTTTGAACAAACACTGCAGAGGAGCACTAAGTGCCAAAGCCTGCAAGGCTCAGAGAAACCAGTGTAGCTGAAACAGACGGAGCCAGGGACGGACAATAGGAAAAGATGTCAAACAATCAGGAGGCGAGGTTACCAGGGTCTTAAAGAGGTTCTGGCAAGATGCTGGCATCTCCTACAGAAGGCTGGCCTGACAAACTGTCTTACCCAAGGTTAGCACCGGATGCTACACAGAACGCAGGGAGAAAGAGCAAAGACCAGCAGAGAAACACTGAGGAAACAAAGGTCATCACAAGGGCAGGAGATAGTACCTGGTTCAGAATGGCACCTCTGGGCATGGTACAAAGTGATCAGTTATACAGGAATAGAGAGAGCAACAGAAGACTGAAGGATGACTCTAGAACTTATGACCTAGGCAAATAGAGGAAGAGTTTTAATGTTTGCTGATGGGAGGAAACGTGTGAAATAACTTTGCAAAGGAATATCAGAGGCAAGGAGCAGGCACCAAGATGGCGGAGTGGTAAGCAGCAGCAAAAGAGCTTCACTGAGTACTGCCTTCCAGATGCTGGAATATAGCAACGCAAGGAAGACAGGAAGGAGGGAAGGAGGTCCCCTGGACCTGGGAAGGATCTGAGGCGCGAACTGAAGTCCACAGAGAGGGTCGAGAGAGAAACGTCAACAAAGGAAAAGGAGGTAGTGGGTGGCGCCTTCGCCCCGAGACAGGGCCCACGGCATGAGAGGAACAGTTCAACCCTGCAGACACACGGTGACCCCAGAAGCCTCCACAGAGAGACGCAGCAGTGGAGAGGAACAGCAGACACGAAGGAGGGCACTAGCTGGCAGGGAGTGCTAAGGGCTCAGTCGCCCCAAAGGAGGGACTGGGCAGGGCCATCACGGACAGGGGACAGCTAGGCTCAGAACTCAAAGCAGCTGGCAACTCCATCTAGAGGCTCCAGGCTGGGCTGAGGGCCTGGGAAGGTGTGCTGCCAGATGAATGAGTCTGGTCTCAGCCAGAAGGTGCAGGCTCACTGAGAGTATCCACTACCCCACCAAGGAGCTACTGCTGGCTTGCTGGGGTAAATCAACATGGATCAGGACTCTGTCTCCACACATTGTCTACCAGTGATGGCAGAGACAAACCTGGAAATGGACTTTTTTATTTCTCTCTTTCTCTCTTGTTTGTTTTTGTTGGTCTGGTTTTGTTTTTACCTTTTTCTTATTCATTGTCTGATCTTGTTTTTCTATGAGTGTGAATGCAGTTCCTAGCCTCTTTGTGGTGGTTGTTCTGTTCAGTTCTTCCTTAACTCTTTCCCTCCAGTCTTCTGAACCAGTTTCCCAAAATTAGGGTGACCTCCCTTTGTCCTCCGGCCTTACTTCTCTTCCTCTTCCTTCTACCTCGGTACTTCTTCTCTAACCCCTTTTAAATTTTAACCCCAGGGGGTAAAATTAACATATTAAGGATTTATACACGGCATATAATTTTCTGGTTTGTTTTACGTTTTGTTATATAACTACAAATCTAGTTCATATGGTTAAAAATGACTAATGGTCACCTCCATTTGTCATTTTCTAGGCTGTGACTGTTTCTACTGTTATTGCTGATGGTAACACTTTAGCCAAAAATTACATAATTGTTTTAAACAGCTGTTCTTCCTGGTATTCCAAGATGGAGATGGAGTATGTGTCACAGAAAATACTGTGGCTCGGTGTCAAAGAACCAGGAGGTGTGTCAAACAGGCAGCAACTTCTCATCTCAAACACACTGAAGATGGCTAATCTTGCAACAGACTCAAAACCTAAAAACCAGTTATACCTGGAAGATACCTCAGAGAAGTAGTCATTTCCTAAGAGTTCTAAATAATAGCAATAAAACCACCACCACAGGCAATTTACGAGCATCATCCCAGGAATTAACCTTAAAAAAGAAAAAAAAATGAGAAAACTTAAACAAGATGCAAGCCCAGAAATTCACTTCACCAAAAGCAAACACAGGGGCAATGAAATGGGACAATCTGAAAGCCACCCACCTGGCCTCTCTGAACTAACAATAAAGCAGTTGAATGAGGCTCTAGAAAAAAAAAATCAAACCAGGAATAATTTCTCAGATAGCTGCAGAGATGGTGTCCACAATGAAAACCATACTCAGTGACTCTAGAGCAGATATGGACCAAAAAAAACAGGAGCTTAAGAACATTATGGAAGCCATGAATGCTCAACATAGATAGGAAAGAAATGGAGTCCATAAGGGAGATTCAAGCAGATTAAAAATCCCATTCAAAGTATCCACAGTAGATTTAGCCATTGTAAGGACAGGATCTCAGCTATTACTGATAGTAATGGGCATGAAAAATCAAATGAACACTATTACAATTGTACTGGGGGATCACAATACCCTACTGTCACAAAAACACCAACCAGACAAAAAAAAATCAACAATGGAATATTAGAACTGAACCAAACTTTTGAACAAATGGACTCAGTAGATGTCTACAGTGTTCCACCCAACAACACCAGAATACACAGTCTTCTCAGCTGCACATGGGACATTCTGCAAAATAGACCACATACTAGCTCACAGAACATGCTTAAGTAAATGCAAAGGAAATGAAATTATCCTGTGCATATTACCAGACCATAGTACAATGAAATTGGAAATCAATGGCAAAAGAAACCACAAGAACTTCATAAACACATGGAAATTAGCACCCTCCTGAACAACCAATGGGTCACAGATGAAATTAAGTAACAAATTAGACAGTTTCTACAATTAAATGACACTAACAATACAGTATGCCAGAGCTTATGGGACACAAATGAAGCAGTCCTAAGAGGGAAATTTACAGCACTGAAGACCCATGTCAGGAAAATAGAACAAGCTCAAACAAAGAACTTGATTGTGAACCTCAAACTTCAAGAAAAAGAACAGCAGGTTAAACCAAAAGGTTGTACAAGACAGAAAATTATAAAGATCAGAGTAGAAATTAACACATTGGAGACTAAAAAAATACAAAGAACCAATGAATTGAAGAGCTCGTTCTTTGAAAGATGAAATAAAACTGACAGACCCTTCTCCACCTGATCAAAAAAAGATAAGACTCAAACCCATGCACTTAGGAACAAAAAGGGTGAGATCACGACAGAGCCTGCAGAAATCCAGAAGGTCATCTACACCTACCTTAAAAACTTGTATCTTAGTAAGACGGAAAATGCAGAACAAAGGAACAGATTCCTAGATACACGTGAATTACCAAAGCTGAAATCAAGAAGATATGAAAATCCTAAATAAACCAGTATCAATCAATAAAATCAAAGATGTATTAAACTACCAAGAAAGAAAAGCCCAGGCCCTGACAGATTCACTGCTGAATTCTACAAGAAATTTAGAGAAGACCTAATGCCACTACTTCTCAGACTCTTTAATAAAATTGAAAGGGAAGCAATACTCCCAAATTCATTCCTGGAAGCCAGCATTACCCTGACACCAAAACTGGAGAAGGATCCAACTAAGGAAGAGAACTACAGGCCAATCTCCTTCATGAACATAAACCCAAAAATCCTCAATAAGATACCGGCAAACAGAATGCAGCAAATCATTAAGAAAATTATAAACCATGACCAAATGGGATTCATCCCAGGGAGGCAGGGATGATTCAACATATGCAAATCAATAAATGTAGTTCACCATAGTAACAGATCCAAGGATAAAAATTATATGATCATCTCGACAGATGCAGAAAGGCTGACAAAGTCCAGCACTCATTCATGATAAAAAAACCCTATAGAAAATTAGAATAGATGGTCTTTGTATGTTGTCACAGATAAAAACCATCTATGACAAACCAACAGCCAACATCATACTAAATGGACAAAAACTGAAAGCCTTCATTCTAAAATCAGGAACAAGACAAGGATGTCCACTGTCTCCACTCTTATTCAACACAGTCCTGGAAACTTTAGCCAGAGCAATTAAACAAGCGAAAGAAACAAAAAGAATGTCACAGGCTAATTCTTTATAGTAACAATCCGAAATTTCAGCTCCCTCAGCAGAGAGAGTTGAGTAGGCAGCAGGATGGTGAATGTAGCCCAGAGACTTCATTTAAAATGACACGGCCTACAGATGGGACAAACATCAGGGAGAATCTGGCTGTGGGAGTAGCTCACTGGTACATGCTTAACCCTGTGCTCAATTCCCAGCATGAAAGCAGAACAGAAAAGATTCTTGAGGGGACCATGGGAATAGTTTAGTGGTAGAGCATGTGTGCAGTATGTACTAGGTCCAATTCTCAGCAGCAAAAACATTCACATTTGACTAAATACTAAGACGTGCTATAACATACAGAGGCAAAAATTAAGGACATTTGACAAAGCTTGACCATCACCAATAAACCTACATAAAAATCGTGCAATTGGTAAGGCAAAACGCCACTAAAAAAATGAGCAAAGGTCACGAAGAAATTTACAACATATGACCACTAAGAATAAAAGTGTACTCAACTTTACCGATAAATAAATGCTGCTTTTAAGAAGAGAAAAATTATTAGCAGGTTGATAGTATTTTAAAGACTTTGAATGTTCAACTTCAGTGATGTGGGAAAGCAGATGAGAAGGAGCCTCAGCTACAGACTAGTGCAGCAAAAGTTTTCTCAAAATTCACGGTGAGGAAGGTGTTTGTTTTCTTCCCTAAAATTAACCTAACCTATATGATATTCCCAGCAGGATATTTATTAATATCAAGATTGGAAGCAGTTAATTTCCACCAATAGACTAGCTGAAAACTTTATAGCTGCACTCGTAAAACATAGTCATTTCAAGGACACAGAATACGAGGGTGCACCAATGTGGAGAGAAGTCTAGTACATCGTTAACTTAGGCAGCGATTAAGGAACAAGACTTGTAACAGAAGGCGGAGCCTGCAGCCAGGACCAGGCTGGACTTGCGGCTGTTATGTACCCACGGTGTGAACTTGGGTAACTTTCTCGACTTCCCAGGGGCTCGGTTTCCTTCTCTATAAAATAAGAATGCTAACATAATTCCCAAGTCCAAGGTTTGAGTGTGGCGGTAAACACAGCTTAGCACAGTGAAAGTCTTAAAACAAAATCCTTTATGATTTAAATGATATAAATTTTTTCTTTATAAGAAAAAATAGAGCTTGGCATGGTGGCACACAGCTGTCATCCCAGCACTCAGGAGGCTCAGACAGGAGGATCACAGTGAGTTCAAGGCTAACTGGGCTATAGTCAGCTGGAACTACATTGCAACACCCTGTCTCAAAAAAAAAATTATACATCATTTTACAGTAATATAGTAGAGCACTTTAAAAGATTATCTTGGGCTTTTAAATAAATATTCACTTTTTACCTGTTGTTACTGTTCACAGGTACAATATATAACTTGAAAAGCAAGATATTTTTAAAATAACAATTATTCTTCAGAATTCAATTTTTAAACATACTTGGAATATAAATACGGTAATTGATTTCCTTCAGTAATGGATTGCCACAGGTCTGCAATTGTTTGTCTGAATTATCTGGCTCCAGATGTGGTGGGGTTTTTTTGGTGTTTTGGTTTTTTTGGTCATTTTTGTCTTTTTGAGACAGGGTCTCACTGTGCAGTTCAGGCTGGCTGTGAGTTCACTTTGTAGCCCAGGCTGGTCTCGAACTCACAATGATCCTCCTGCCTCAGCCTCCTGAGTGGTGCAATTACAGGTGTGTGCTACCACACCCAGCCAGGTGGGTTTCAGAATTCATAATTTTTCATGTTTTAGAAAAGAAATACAGCAAGGTCCTGAGTTCAATCCCCGGTACCACCAAAACAAACAAACAAACCTAGAAAAGAAATACAGCGCTGCTGTCAGGGAGAAGGTTGGGACAGGAAGCTCCAGGAATCTGTCCTTCCACCTAAACAACTACAGAGCTGGCAGGGCTGTCAGAATCAATGCTTTGAAACTGCAGTGTGTCTAAAGTAAGACTTATAGTACTCTGCGAGTGCTGGAAAAAGGGAGAGGCTGAAAAATGGAGGTGAATTTTGGCATTTACAAAGGAGTAGCCACCTTCCCTCTGTCCTCAGCCACATGGCAGAAGCCATCAGGACCAGGGCCTGCATCCCGGGACACCACACTGGGTCAAGGTGAGCACAGCACCAGGTTGCACATGTCCTACAATGCCAGTCCCAGGCGTAGAGGCCAAACACCACTGCACACCTCCTTCCAGAGGATTCCTGTGGAGACAGTTTAGGGACAAAACCATTGATTTCTTTTTTATTCTCATAGATCCAGGCATTTAAGGAAGTGTCGGTCCAGTCTCGGCTGGTGTGCAGATAACAAAATACACTTTAGCGACCACACATGACAAGGAGTACAATCTGCAAAAACCACTAAAAAAACCGCGAATGTGCAACTGTAGCTCTAGAAGTGTATGTAATAAAAGCAACCCTGGGGTGACAGGAGAATCAGACTCAGAATCAGGATGTCACGGCCCACGTGCAGTAAGAGACTGACAGAAACCATCACTGAGGAGACGAAAACCACACATGGAACTTACTACTACTTTAACTGTTTTAAATATGCTCAAAGAGCTACAGTAAACCACAAAAAATTTAAGGAAGCCTGGAGAATGACACACAAACAAATGCAGATTTCCATGAAGAGACAGAAAGTGTAAAAAGCTACCAAATAGCAATTCTGGAGCTGAAAAGTTTAACAGCTGGAATAAAAATTCACTAGAAGGATTGAACAGCATGGCCTTGAAGGTAGCAAATGTAATCACTCTGATTAGCACAAAGACAAAGCTGGAGAAGCAAGCAGAGCCTGAAGACCTACGGCACCATGAAGCTAACCTACACATCACCACAGTCCCAGGGAAGGGGGAGGGGGCAAAAGAGTGCAGGAAAAACAAGGGCTGAGAACACCCAGACTTACAAACCACAAATAACAGAGACAAGGGCTTCAAGGACTTATCAGATGAACTTCAAGAGACCCATAAAAAGACCTAACTGCCAAAAGACAGTCTTGAAAGCAACACCAAGAATCACCTTCTAACACACAAAGTACCCTCAGTAATTTTATGACTATTTGATCAAAAGTCATGCTGGCGACAGCCAGTGAGATGGTATATTAAAATGCTGAAAAACTGTGAACCTAGAATTCTATAGCCAACAAAATGACCCTTCAAACTGAAGATGGGCACTCAACAGCAGAGCACTTGCCCAACATGCTGGGTTTACATCCCAGCACTGCAAAGAAATGAAGAAATGCCCCAACAGCCAGACATGGTGGCTCACACCTCTAATCCCAGCATTCAGGAGGGTGAGGCAGGATGACTGCCACAAGTCTGAGGCCAGCCTGGGCTACATAGCAAGAGTCTGACTCAAAAAACAAAACAAAGAAAAAAGAAATGTCCAAATAAACAACAGCTGCAACTGAGTTTACCACAGTTAGACTTGTCCTACAAGAACACACAATAGAAAATATTTAGGCTGACACAAAAGGCATCAGACAATAATGCAAAGTCATAAGAAGAAATAAAGATAATGTCAACAGCAGTACAATGAAAAATAGTATTACTGGACTGGGGATATAGTTCAGTGGTAAAGCCCTTGCCTGTCATGTGTAATGTCATGGTTAATACCCAGTAGAGCAAAAACAAAGTATGATTATATACCTGATTAGTAACTCTTTTAATTCCTATATAAAAATCAAATGCCTAATATAATCATTATATAGTAAGCCCCCCAAATTCACAGGGATTATGTTTCTAGAGTACCCACAAATTGTGAAAAAACTGCCAATTTCAGATAGTCAGAAAAGTACCTATAGGGGCTGAGGATATAGCTCAGTGGAATAAGCGCCTGCCTAGCAAGCGCAGGGTCCTGAGTTCGATCCCCAGTACCGCCAAAAAAAAAAAAAGTACCTATAAATGCCTATTTGTATAGTTTAAACCCAAACTATGCTGTCTCCCACAGTTACATAACTTAATAAAATACTACATTAATAAAGCCTTAGAAGGTACAGGGCATTTTGGAGGCATCTTAGGAATCTTAAGGCTTTAAGAATGCATGAGGTTGCTAAGGAATAATCGATGACGGGTTATTTGATCAATCTTGTATGTCTGTATGTGTTATCCTGAACACACACTTCGAAGATACCAATATGCAAAGCAGCAACTATTGGTGGTTGTTTTTTTTTTGTTTTGTTGTTGTTGTTGTTTGCCTGTTTTGTTTTTTTCTTTGGATTTTTGGTTTTTGTATTTTTTCTGTTGTTGAGAAGATTAATTGTATGACTAAATTTGCATGTCTGTATATGGGTTCATATATTTACACTTCAAAGATATCAATGGATAAAGCAATAACCACTGTTGAGACCATGTCACCTTGTCTGTAGATTAGTTGTGACTGTACTATTTTTTATGCTAACTGGTGTCTGTTTGTTCGTATGTTTTTGTACTTTTTTTTTTAAATAAAATAAAAAAAAAAGAATGCATGAGGTACAGCAACTTGCTATAATGTGGGGATGCTGATACATTTGCAGAGGGGTTTTAGGGCAACAGCCAATCAAAAGCAAGAACTAAATAACACTCTTGGACTGGCTACTTGCAAACCTCCCATCCAAAAAAAAAAGTCTGCAGATATATACAGTTTCTACAAAATCATGGGGGTTTCCGCAAACAATTACTAGTTAGTTTCTAAGGACAAGTCAGCAAAGACAGGTTGTGAACTCTAAACTACAGCCTTATAGGGGTATAATGAAAACTTACATTAATGGGCACACAATGAACTAAAATATAATTTGTAACAATAATAACACAAAGGAGGGAGTGGGCGGAGGTAGTAGAAGAAAGGCGGTGTACACCATTAAAGCTAAACTGGAAGGTGAGTGCAGGGGTTCTTGTTTGTAATCCCAGCAGTCAGAACGCACAGCCTGGAAGACTGTGAGTTCAAGGCTGGTCCTGCATACATAGTAAGACTCTGTCTCAAACAAACCAAAAAATGTTAAGGTAGAGGCTGGGGATGTGGCTCAGGGGAAGACCACTTGTCTAGCGTTCACAAGGCCATGGGTTTGATCTCCAACACTGTAACAAAACAGACAAACAAAAAGGTAACTCGGTTTAACTACATTATTATAAATTTAGGATGCTAATTATAATCGCCAAGGTAAGTGCTAAGAAAATAACTAAAAATATTCAGACAATGGAATGAAGAAGAAATCAAAATGTTACACCAGAAAAAACAATAGCTGGGTGTGGTGGCACATGCCTGTAACCCCAGCACTTGGGAGCTTGAAGCAGGAGGATCCTTGTGAGTTTGAGGCCAGCCTGGGCTACACAGTGAGTTCAGTCTGATCTACCCAGGAAGATCCTGTCTCAAAAAGCAGACAGGGACAGGGACAGGCACAGGCACAGGGACAGGGACAGGGACAGGGAGAGGATGGGGCAGGGCGGGGCAGGGTGAGAAGGGGAGGGGAAGGGAGAGGAAGGGTGGAGTGGGATGGGACAAGGCAAGGAGAGGAGAGAGGAGGAAAAGGAAAAAAACACAAAACACAATAATGAAAGACGTAAGGGAGAAAATGAGATGAAGAAAAAAGAACAAATGACTAAAGTACTTTATTACCAATAGACATTCTAAATGTAAATGTATTAAACTCATGAAAACACTGGCAGACTTTTTCTTTAGTGATTTAAATATCCTTTTTGACTATAAGAAACTCATTCTAAAAACAAGTGAACTGCTTTAAGTCTAAAAATAGGCTGAAAGTAAAAGGATATTCCATGCCAACAGTCACTAAACTGAACATGGGGTGACAAGGCTAATTTGAGGTCAAAAATTAGACATTATATATTGATGTAAGTTCAATTCATTAAGTAAATGTAATAATTATAAGGAACATACCCTCAACATACCCTCAAAATTAAATGAAGCAAACATAGACAGAATTGAAGCAAGACCCATTCTTCAATAATATTTGAAGATTTCGATAATCTTAACTTTGCTAATAGAACACCCAGAGAAAAAAAATCAGCAAAGACATAAAGTACTTCAACAATACTTTACACCTACTAGCCCTAACAAGCATTAAAAAGAACACTCTACCCAACTGCTTAAGAATGTACATTCGTCCCAAGTACACATGGAACATTCCTACCACAACAGACTATCAGCCTAAAAACAATTCTCAGTAAATTCAGAGCGACTGAAATAATATAGAATACCTTCTCCACCAAAATGGAGCAAAGCTAGAAATCAATGACAGAAGCAAATACATGGGAAATACACAGTACATTCTTCAATATCTAATGAGTCAAAGAAAATCATTAAGAAAATTTTAAAATACTTGGAGATGAGTGAAATGAAAACAACACACCCAGACTTATACACCAAAAGCAGTAGACAGAAATTTATCTATAAATGCTTACATTTAAAAAGATTACTACTACACATCCAATAGTCAAGAACATGGAAATACTAGGACCTCTGGCATTGCTCATGAAAAACAGTATGTAGTTCCTCAAAAATTAAATATGTAAATCAAATAAATTACCATACAATTCAGCAATTCCATCTCTGGAATTCCCAAAAGAACTAAAATATCTGTTAAGAATTTTTTAAAAAAGAAAGAAAAGAATTTCAAAAGGTATTTGTACACCAATGTTCGCGGCAACATTATTTCCAAACATACAAATAGCCCAAGGACCATCAAGAGATGAGGGACAACAGGTAAACAACATATAATGCAGCCATACAGGCAGAATATCATTCAACCATTAATCAAGTACAGACACGTGTTAAAATATAGATGAACCTTAAAAACATTATGCTAAGTGAAGGAAGCCAGGTGTTAAAGATCACGTATTATATGGTTCATTTAAATGAAATATCCAGAATACACAAATCTGCAGAGTCAAAAAGCAGATCAGTGGTTGCCAAGAAGTAGAGAGAGGAGTGGGAAGTGACTAATGGGTGGGAGGTGTCCACCCATGGAGACAACTTTTGCACACTCCTGAAAAACCCACTGACCCCTACACTGTAAAAAGGTTACTTGTGGACCAGTACCACTGACTCAGTACCACTGAGCTCTACCGGAGTACTTCCCCAGCCAGCACGAAGCCCTGGGTTCAATCCCCAGCACCACAAGCGGGGGGGATTTTAAATTCTGTGAATTTTAGCTCAAATTTTAATAGAAAAAATGAAAAAGAAATACCGCATACATGCCACATATAATGGGCCCAGGAAGACCTCGGCAGCAGACTGGAATCAAATACATCAGTATTTCTGCAACCCAACCTATTACTGTTTGCAGTAAGTACAATTCAAAGATGTACCGGCCTGGGTGTGCAGGCACATGCCTGTGATCTCAGCACTCCAAGAGGCTGAGGAAGGATTGAAAGTTTGAACCCAGCCTGCGCAAAACAGCCACACTCTGTCTCAAAAAAATAAAAACTGCCAAAGATGTCACCTAGTGTGAAGGCCCTGGGTTCAATCTCTAGTACTGGGGGGAAAAAAGATAAATCAGGTCAGACCATGCCCTAGGTTGGAAAACTTCATGTGCTGCATTGTTGATTGCTGTGGTTGACATGGTGTCCTCCAAAACAATATGATGAAGTCCTAATCCCTGTAAACATGACACTATTAGAAACAGGGTTGTTACAGATGTCATTAAGTTGGAAGCTATAAGAAAGTCATAGAGTCATACAGGAGTGGAGTGGTTCCTTAATATGACACTGTCCTTACAAGAGCAGAAGAGACAAATGCAATATGGGACACACAAACACACACGCAGGAAAAGCCATCAGAAGACACAGAGACAAGGAAGGAAGAGGCCTCCTGACCACAGGCAGAGCCTGAGTGCCGCAGCTGTAAGCCAAGGACTGCCAGCAACCAAGACACACAAGAAATGTGTGGCCTGGCTAATGCTTTCAGGTTGGGCTTCCAGCATTAGAAACCGTGAGAAAATAAATTTCTACTGGTTTAGGCCACCCAGTGTGAAGGACTCTGTCACAGCAGCCCTAAAAAGCTAGCACACTAGGCAAGTAACCACTTTAATTCACGGCCTTTCTTTCCTTTTTCTTGGAGGGAAGAGGCTCTCCACCTCGAAACCCCCCTGCCTCAGACCCAACCCATCCTGGCTCAAACTCATTTTGGAATTTCAATTTACGTTCCCCCACCAAGCACAGTCCATTTCAACAACCCTGACTGCATTTTACTTAATAAAAAATCTTAAGTAATACAGACTTCACCTCTTTTTTCATTTGTATTTGCTGATTTACAATGTTTCAAATATTTTACTCAAAGTCTTCAAGAATAATTTTCCTCATCAAGACACAAACTTGCCTGAGTTTTTCCAAGGCACTTTCTCGTTCCATGCGAAGCTTAGCCAAAGATGCATTCTCAGCTTTAAATTTTTCTATTTCTGTTTCCAATTCAACAACTTTCTCTCGCAAAGCCTGGGATCGAGCACTATCACCTGCAAAACAGGCCATGAATACTGAATTTCACAACAGCTTTTACAGCAGCAAAAATACTACCTAGCTTCTACTAAGAGCCAAGAACATGGCAAAACCCGTGGGTCATCATGGTACATTAAAATAAAAGTTTCAAATAACAAGAAAAAAACAATATGAAACTGGCCTAACTTGAAGAAAGAATTCAAGAGTATAGACTGGACAAGAAATTAACATTACAGATAAAAGGAAATCATGATCTTTTTTTAAAGATCAACAAAAGCTGAGTGTGATGGTGCACACCTGTAATCTCAGCACTTAGGAAGGCTGAGGCAGGAGAATCAAAAATTCAAGCCTAGCCTGGGCAAAGTAGAGACTTAGCAAGACCCCACTGCAAAATGATTAAAAAAAAAAAGGGATATAGCTCAGTGCAAAGGCCCTGGGTCCAAAACTCAGTAACATTACATAAGTAAGTAAGTAAGTAAGTAAATAAATAAATAAATAAAATTCATTAAGATATCTCAAAGGGCTAATTAACACCAAAATCAAAATTTGTTCCCCCATGCTATGAACCAAACAAGTGTACACTGAAATTTGTTTCCTTTATCTAATTTGCTCTTCAAAACAGTAGTGTTTCTGTCCTTTGACTGAAACAAGCATTTTAATATGTGGCACTACACTTTTGTAAAATACAAGACTAAAAGGATGAGGTCAGTTTATAATACATATCTCTATCATATTACAAATACACAGAAAAATGACTGAAAGGAAATATCCAAAAATGGGTATTTAAAAAGTTTTTAAAAAACAAAGTTATATCTTTCCTTCTTTACTTTTTAAGCTTCTAAACTTGTTGCAAAAAGTATTACTTTTACAATGAGAATTTGTTTTTTTACATAAATCATAATTTATATTTTAAAGCACCTAATGCTCTACTAGAAATTCAGGGCTTTTAATACAATAAAATGGAAAGGAGTTTCTCAACAAAAGCTTGAAAAGGCCATCTCATCAACACAGCCATTGAACAGGAGGCAGATGCGTGTGTGTTAGGTCAATCTTCAAACTTTTATCATAAACAAGGTACAGGACAATGTACAAAAATGTTTTCATCTGTGTAAAGAATTAAACATATACTCACACATATGTTTAATGATTCATTCCAAATTCACAAATAAAATGGTAATGCTGGTACCACCAGGAGGAGACTACCTAGGTCTAGTGAAGGTCAGAAAGTTATGGTTACATTAACCCCCCTTCTCCAATTCCACTTCCCTCAGTTTCAGTTAAAATCAAGCAAAGAGCAAAAATATTACATGGAAAATTCTAGAAATCAACAATAACTTTTAATCCCACCTGGCAGGTGAGTCATCCTTCTGTCCACCACACTGCCCACCCATCAGTCACTTAGTGGCCATCCAACTACCAGACCGTTGTGGCATCGCTCTGCTTACATTCAAAGAACCCTTATTCTCCTTGGTAACGGCCTCAAAGCACAAGAGTAGTGGTGCTGCAATGTGAATATGCCAGAGAGAAGTCACAAACTGCTCCCTTTAAGAGTGAAAATTGTGTATGAAGAAAAAACATGGCGTTTACAGGGCTCAATACTGTCCCCACTGGGGATCTAAGGAAGACTACTGCATAGTATGCCTTCTTGCTCAGGGCTAATAAGTCAATGCATGAAGCGGTAAAATAACTGAAACAGACAGGTGTGGCAGTGAACACCTGCAATCCCAGTACTCTGCGAAGCTGAAACAGGAGGATGGCTCCCTTCAAACTCAGCCTGCACAACTTAAAGACTTAGCAACCTAGTTTTAGCTTAAAAAAATAAAAACTGCAGCTGTAGCTCAGTGTGAAGGCCCTGGCTCAATCCCCAGAACTGAAGAAAAGGGGGGGAAGGGAGGGGCTGAGAGAGTAACAGCAGTAGTCTGTGCTTCACCAGTGTCCGTCAGGCCCAAGGGTCAATCCCAAGAATCACCAGATAAAGGAAAGAAGGGATCTCAAAGAACAGTTACTTGCATCTCTTTATACTAGTGACCACGTTATTTAGAATCACAGAGTAAATGTTTACAAATCACCACTAAATCTGACATCTACCGAGCAATGTTAGAATTTTAAATATTTTGACAACATCCTGGTAAAATAATATCAAATTTGTAACATTCTGATACATACTTTATGCACTGACTCACCAGATGACTGGTCTTGATTCGCATTTAACTTGGGCTCATTTCCCAAGTGTGAATCTGGTTCTGGCTTCAGTTTCAAAGAAGGGAAGAACTTGGTCATCAGCTCTGATGTGGGAGGGGGACTTGGGCCCCTAGGAGACTTGCTCAGGCTTTCTGCCTTCTTGACTGGCGCAACTTTCCTTCTTATGGTCTTGTCAGGGACACAGACGTCACTGTCACGGTATCCTGCCCGGGGCATCCGGTAAAAGGCTTCATCCCCAAGATTAACATCATGTTTGCACGAATTCTCTTCAAGGTCAGTCCAAGATCTTTCATCATCAAAGTCAATCTGACCAACGCTTAGCGACAAGGGTCTTCCTGAAGGTTCGGACACTTTTGTTTTCATGCTTTCTGTTACAACAGGCTCACTGCTGCTATAATCTTTATCAGATAAATCCAGGTCAACATCTCTCCTTTCATCTTCTTGAGTCCCGGCGTCCCTAAAAGGTCCCCTGCCATCACAGACCTGTGGACTGTCCTCTCTGTTGCTGAACGCCCCGCCTCTGGGCTCCATGGGCGGCTTTATGGTGACATCAGCCTGCTCATCAGAGTCAGTGCCCCCCCCACTGTCCGCGACACTTTCACCATCACTCACATTCCATGGCGTTTGACCTCCAGAAGAGCTGGTCTGGAAGGTTTTGCCACTGCTTCTGCAAGACAGGTCCCGCAGCCCATCAGGTAAGGGTGCGGAGCCACGTGGGATGGCTGGGACCCCACACTCACTGCTATTTCCACAGGCAGCGCTGGAGCTGGGACCCGCACTGCAGTTACTCTCAGTGCTGAGATCCTCCAGATGTGTCTTCCGCTGCACAGATTTGACAGGAGTTGAAGACATCCGGTGACCTTTGCAGATCTGCCGATCCCTTTCTAAGATTTTCAGTACAAATGAGGAATTACTAGAAAATGAAATTTCATCAGCAGCTTTTTCTAAAAATAAAAATTCATCTAATTCCAAATTTTCTTTTTCCTTTTCTTGTTCCCAATTCTCTAATTTTTTCTGAAGAGAAATGTCAAGAGAAGAGCCCAACTCTTTCCCAGCCTCACGTGTGGGACTCTTAGAAGGCACGCAGCTGACAGGCCCTGCTGAAAGAGGCGGTCGGTCTGGCCCGTGCGTCTTGCTCCACACTCTGCAGCCAGCATCACAGAGCTCTGTACACTCAGGTACATTTTCTTTGTTGGAGTCAACTTTTTTCTCTAACTTGATCTGTTCTTTAAATTGTCCATTACATTTCTTGTCTGTCTGTATTTTCGATCCTGATGGAGAGACGCTTTTCCTACTATTGTTCTGAGGCACTTTTGGCTTCTGACGGTGTGCGACAGAACCAGTCTTGGTTCTAGCTTTAGTCTCCTTTTTGAGAGTGGGGATCTCTGAACACACTTCTTTACTTATAAGCGCAGTTTTCCGCTGGAATTGCTGTCTGTCTACTTTAAGCAGAGGCTGGTCCTCTGAAACGCTCTGCTTAGTCCCTAATTTACTTTCTTTCCCTTTGTGAAGCTTAGATTTGGCATTAGTAAACCTGGCCAAACCTTCTCCTCGTTTTAAGAATGGTTGTTTGGGTTTTGCTTTCAACTGTCCCTCTGCTTCCTAAAATAAAAGAACAGTATTTGAATTAACTCTGGCATGTCAATGTAATCTCAAGGTTATTTTTAAAGCAAATCATAAGTAACTCTCTACAGCTTTAGAATAATTTAATCAAAACAGTTCAAATGCTTACCCTTAGCTGCTTTTGTTTAAGTTCTTGCTCATCCAACTGAATTTGTTCTTCTAAGTAGTCTTCAAATGTCTGTTTCCTTTCTCTAATGGCAGCTTTAATAGGCCTAATCATAAAAAACCAAATAACTTAATGTGAAAATCCTAAGTGTGGATATGTTAGGCTCAGTGTTACTCAAACAAATACCCATAATGACATGAAGAATTAACCTTTTTCAAAGTCAAGGGACAAGATCTGGAGTATAAATCAACGATAGAATGTGCACTTAGCATTTACAAGATCCTGGATTTGATTCGTAGCACCAACACAAAACTTAAAAAACCCAAAGTCAGGAACCTCCTGTTTTAGATTTTCCTTTGAGAATCCGATGAAAGCTCCCCACAACCCCAAAAACTACATAATATGTAACATTCTATCTATGATTTGGGGCATCTTTTTTTCAGTATTAAGAATTAAACCCAGAGACTTCACAATGAGCTAGAACCCCAACATTTTTTTAAATTAATGCATATTACACAGCTTGAGGGCTTCACTTTGGCATATTCATACATTCATGTAACCTGCTTTGATCATTTCTACAAGTATGTATTTTTTAAATTAAGAAAGATCAAGCCACAATCAAAAGTCACTTTGCTTATAGTATAACACGTATTAAAAGTATTCCACACACTTAGGGAAAGAATAGGCCTGTTTAACAGACAGAATAGCTACTCTATCTTCGCCATAACTCAGTCCTGTAACTCAGACGGGCTCTGGAGTTACAGTTTATAAGCGGTGCCAAACGTGAGGTTCCAATACCCACTATTTCTCTTCTCCACAACAGAATTCAACCATAAGAGCCATGAGTCTCCTGCTGGTGTTGCTTCCAAGTGAGAAAGTTTGCTCAATTCTTCCAGCGTAAGGTCTGGCGCTGACAGTACGTGACAGAGGTTGTACGAACAGCCTTCTACTTAGAAGCACATTCAAGAGAAAGGAGAAAAATATAGGGCACAATAATACCGTTCTTCAGTATTAACCACTTCTGAGGAATCACCAGTTCTTTCCAAGTTCCTATCATCCCCTTCCTGGATCTGTTCTGTCATTTTCTCCCAACGTGGTAAAATACTTTCTCCTAGGATAAAAGTTAGGAATAATTTAGCTTTCTAAAAAGTAGATTAAAATATTAAAACATGAAAATTTTACAAGTTATAATCCTTTTTAATTTTTAAGTGAAATGTAATGTGCATCAAAAACTTCTAAATACTCAATGATTTAACACGAAAACTAAAAACTACAAAACCCCAACTAGGACACTTGACATTCTCCAAAAGGTTAATATCCTTAAAAATATTTTCAAAAACATTTAAAAGATACTTCTGTGAAAATGGAAGTCCCCAAACAGATCTGAATATTAAGGAATTATTAATTTCCTTACATATAATGGTGTTCTGGCTACACAGAGGAATGTTCTAATTTTTACTTGATACACCCTAAAATACTTGGAATAAAGAAACATGATCACTGCATAGTATGTTCAGTTAAATGGCTGAACAGATTATATAGATAATAAATATATAAGCACACAGATAATACACTGACAAATACAGCAAAATATGAATCCTATAATCACTGCAGCAGTTTTTCAATATTTTGGAATGAGGGCTGGGGGTATAGCTCAGTGGCATAAGCACTTGCCTGGCAAGCGCAAGGTCCTGAGTTCGATCCCCGGTACCGGAAAAAAAAAAAAAAATGCAAGGTCAATATTTTGGAATGTTTGAAATTTTTTCTAAATAAAAGTTTAAAGAACTATATTGTATTAAAAAGGATACAACGACATTTAAGCTTTCCACGTCAATAGAATACTCCAAATTAGAAATAAAACACAAAGGTGTCCCATCATAAATGAAAACTAGAGATACCTTTGGGGAAATTATTTGTATTTTTCTGTAACATAATTAACTCAAAAGTAATATGATGACACATTAAAATCAAATTTTAAAAGTATTAGAAACAACACTGACCTACCACAAAGAATATTAAACATTGATACATTATTTGAAGGATAGCATATTGAGGGCAAGTATTATAAGTTATATATATGGCTATATAATAAATGTAACATATACTGAACACTTTAAGAATTTTCCATACTGAGTGAGAAAAGAACAAAATACTATTCTATGACATGACTACTACAATGTAAAGGGTAAAGGAAAAAGGAAGACTAAGATTTAAAAAGAAAATGTTTCACAAAGACTAGCTAGCTAGGATGGTGGTATGGACCTACTGTCGCAGGTACTTGGGAGGCTGAAGCCCAAGATCACTTGGGCCCAGGAGTTTGAAGCCAGCCCTAGGCATAAGTAAGATTCCACCTCAATAAAAATCACAACAAAGACTAGACAGCTGGGAAAGCACTTACCTACCACATGTGAGTTCTTGGGTTAGACCCCAACACCCCCCACCAAAAAAAAAAAAAAAAAAGACTAAACAAAACACACCAGAAACACCAAAAAAGTGCCTTCAGTTTATATTATCTAGCAGTACGCCAAGGGCCAAGGAGACAGCCCTCATCTCTGGGTTAGAAGAGATTAATGAGCAGTAACTTCCACCACCAACCCTGCTCACGTTACATCACAGTCCTCCCCATCACCACACACATTTTAATCAACCTCAGACTATAAGTGCTCAAAAAAAAAAGTGGTACAGTATATGAGTAATGTGCTGCCTCCCTTTTTAGAAAATATGCTGAGGTCAGCAGGAGCATCACAGCTGTTCCTAGAGCATCAAATGCAAGCCCAGCCACGGTTCCGTCCAGGCTCAGTGGCCATGCAGCATGCAAGAATGAAGGCAGCCCAAGGAGGACTGGAAAAACAGAAAGACCAGCTCCCTATCTTATAATAGCTTGTAGTTAGGTAAGAATGGAAGAGACAAATGCCAGGCACTCACCTGTAGGATTGTCTTCCCTCGAATCGTATTTTTTTACAATTGCTTCTTGATATTGTGATTCATTAAACAAATTGGGAGAAGCCCTTTTTGAAGTCAGAACAAAATCAGGATGAGGAGCTCCACAGGAGTTGCTCTGCTCATCGGATAAAGCGTTGGAAGCAGGCAGCTTTCCTTGGGTTTGATTTGGGTAGATGAGTGATGGCAGGGAGGGCATGGCTTTCTCCACAGCTGGTGTACTTCCACGAGGTCTGTTCTTCTGACTCTGGTCATCAGGCAGTGAGGTAACCCCTTACAATTAAGAAGACCAACAAAGCTGATGCTTCCTACAGTATTTTCTTGTGCCAAGTAGTGCCCTCCACCCCACAAAGTGCTCTCAAAAATGATAAAAATACTTTTCTCTGTTAGGAGATGGGTGTTTCACAAAATCCAGATGTTCTAAAATTACAAAATGAACTTGTTTGCAGTAAGGGTACATTTATGCTCCACTTCCTGGGCAGACAGGTGTCTGCACAGCAGAGCTACAGCACACCTAACTCCAAAAGGCACCATTCCTGTTCTATCTGTGAGGATGACATGTACAGCTGTCAACTCTTTGTTTGGGTTTTTTGGTCTTTTTTTTTTTGAGACAGGGTCTCACTGTGCACATCAGGCTGGCCTTGAGCTCACTTTGCAGCCCAGGATCCTCCTGCCTCAGCCTCCCAAGTGCTAGGATTACAGGCGTGTGCCACCACACCCGGCTCAGCTGTCAACTCTGTAGTCCTTGACACATAGCTTTGCAGAGAGGAAATGCACAGTTATACCAAGCTATTCCCCGAAGAACAATAAATAACTGCCTGTAAAAGTATCACCCCCTTAAGATCACCTTTAAAATCCTGGGATCCTTAGGTGATAGATTCATGAGTAAATATTCTCCAAGTTTCAAATTTCCTGTTACATTTCATCTATCTTTTTTCTTAAATCTCTGCATTTGAATTAATCAGGTACACAGAAAGAAAGCTCCTCTGCTGTGCACTTGTAAGCTGCACGTCCCAGAGGCCACACCAGCCACCGTGCCTGACGGGCCAACCCCTGGAATGCCGCGGCCCCCGGCTCCCCAGGACGGCCCCAACTCAGTTTGAGGGGAAGATGCAATGAGAAGTGTTTTACACGGCCTCCACCAGCACTCACCACTTCTGCACTCCATCCCCAGCCGTACGTTAAACTAAAATCACATGATGAATGCAACCGTTGTGCACTGCATACAAGTACTAACAACAATAAGAACGAGGGCTGGGGGTACAGTTCAGTGGCACAGTGCTTGGGTGGCAAGCGCAAGGACCTAAGTTTGATTCCCAGTACCAAAGCAAATGTTTTTCATTTTAAACAACTAGAATCAGGTAAGTCCTTACTGAATATAAGCTTCAACCTTCCTTCCTTTACATCAGTTAACTCCCCCCATCTAAATATTTGTGACCAATGCACATCCAGCTTCAGCCTGAAGAGGTCTTTGATAAATATCCTAGAGTAGTGGTTCTCAAAGTACAGTCTTGAAACTCCCTGAAGAAACACGCTCTCAGTGTATCTACTAGGTTCAAATTATTTTCAGAAAATATGTATGGTGTAAAAGCAAAACAGAAAATCCCTGCTACCTTGGTAGTAGTCATCCTCCTTGTTACCAGCATGCAATCAATCAGTGAAGAGAAAAGCAGGGCGAGGGACATAGCTCAGCTACACAGCACCTGCCTGGCAAGCGCAAGGTCCCGAGTTCGATTTCCAGTACCAAAAAAATAAAAATCAACAAGGCAGGGTGGCCCATGCCTATAAGCTCAGCAACTTGGGAGACTGAGGCAGGAGGACTGCAAGTTCAAGGCCAGCCTCAACAACTCAGCAAGACCCTATCTCAAAATAAAATTTAAAAAACGTTGGAATGCAGCTCAGTGGTAAAGTGCTTGCCTAATGTGCATGAAGCCCTGGGTTCAATCCCAGCCTTGAAAAAAAAAGTTAAGAATATCTTAATGGGATAGCAAGTTACTTTATTATATCTCAACTAGCTAGGTATAGTGACACACACCTATAATCTCAGCACTCAGGAGGCTGAGGCAGGGGGATTGCCACAAGTTCAGGACCAGCCTAGGCTATACAGTGAAACCCTACTCAAAGAAACCAAAAGGAGAAGGTCTCAATCCTCAAGCACATGTCTTCTGAGGTGCAGTTGTGTCACCCAGCTGTTGGCTCAACTACTCACTTCAAAGATTACCATTTTCAGTTACAAGAATTAATGACAGATAAATCAATTATTTCAACTTTAGTGCTGGGCAGGTATTTTCTCAAAAGAAACAAATGAAACATTTACTTCAAGAAAAATACTTGGCAGTATTTGTTGCCAATGCTAAAACTTGACCTTTGAAATAAATATTGGTGTTCTGGAAAATACAGCTAATACTATGAGTGTCACAGGATCACAGTGCTTCAAGACTCTAAGCCAAGAGTAGTGGTGATATTAGTGAGTACAGTTTTCACACTGTTTAACAAAACGTGCACACTTTGAAGACCTAATCAACTCAGGGTATCACTATTTTCCAGTGATCAGTACAGGCCACAGTGAACCTCAATGGTGGAGCACGTGCCTCACTTGTACAGGGCCTGGATTCTACCGCCAGCACTACAAAAACAAGTCAAATGACCAACAAACCAAATCACTCAAAATGTCACAATAGTAAAGCCAGGCTTAGCAACACAGGCCTATAACCGCATTATCTGGAAGGCTGAGACAGGCAGATTATGAGTTCAAGGCCAGGTCCAACTATACAGTAAGTGCCTGACTTATGAACATTCGAGTTGCGAACTTCCACAGATACCAACTGACTTTGCCTTTACATATACTGGTAGATGTGAACAGATGAACAAATCACAAAAGTAGCTCACGTGTCTGCAGGACACTGTCACAACTGTGCTGCTGTGTGCTTACAGTACAGTGCAATAGTGTACAATAGTACAGTGTTCAATCAGAGCCCAGGATGTCTGGAAGCAAAAGGAAAAGCAGCAGCGATGTGGACGGGATGCTAGAAAATACAAATCTTTCTTGTCAGACTTACAAACAAATCCGACTTAATTCTCCTGGAATGGAACTCATTCATAATTTGGAGACTTACTATATGACAAAACTGTCTCAAAACACACAAAAAACAAACAAAAAGTCGAGGCAATCGATATATTTAATATCTTAGTAGGGTAAAAAAGTTAATACAGTTTCACATTTTATACTGCCAATACAGGAACCACTAAGAAGCAGGCAAATGGAGACAGGATGAGGGTATGCCTCAGAGTGGAGGCTCTACCCCCACAAATAAACCGTCACTTGTAGAGTTAAGATACAATAGCAAAGAATAATAATCACAATTACCTGAAAAGGCTATGAAATACTCTCTGCCCGCAGTTCCACCTACTCGGGAGGCTAAGGCAAAAAGGATCATAAATTTGAGGCGCCGTCTCAACACAAACAAAAAGAAAATGGCTGTGGATTAACTCAGTGGAAAAGCTCTTGCCCATAGTGCTCAAGAGCTGACCCCCAGCACCACAAGAGGAAAAAGAGGGCTGGGAACGCACCCTGGTGACAGAGCACTTACCTAGCACGGGCAAGGGTCTGCGCCTGATGCCCAGTACTGAAAAAGTAAACATCTTACGCCGTTTTATTTGTTACAATTTCTCAACACCACGCCGCCGTCCTCCCACCCAGCTCACTCTACACTCATTTGCCAAGGTGTTACCTTTCCTCGTCCTTCAGTGCTGGAGACTGAACCTGCCTCACACATGCTAGGGAAGCTCCACCACTGAGCTACACACTAGCCCAATGTCTCGTCTTTGTATTCTCAACATCCAGCACGATCTCTAACAAAATAAGCACTTTCTTAAACTAATGAAGTGTGTCTCTTAAAAGCAGCACAAAGAGGCAAATACACTGTTCTAGTTCATGGCTTTTTAAACTAGTGGACACAATTCATCAGCAATTTATCACCAGATGCAATGGGTCTCAACTGACCTTCTTTTTAAATGACACAGAATAAACCAAATAGAAAATATACCTACTACAGCACATACCGGTCATACCAATAAAGACTGGTAATATAAAATGTCTTTGTAGCCAGGCACAGTGACATATACCTATAATCCCAGCACACAGGAGGTTGAGGCTGGAGGATTTTTGTGAGTTCAAGGTGAGCCTGGGCTACATAATGAGTACAAGGCCAGTGTGAATTACATAGCAAGACCCTTTTTCAAAAAACAAAAACAAAAAACAAAATCTTCAAATCATTTTCAAATCACATCTCAATGTTGTCCTCCCTGATAAGCACTTAATGCTTTCTGTTAACTAAATCAGTAGACAAGAGACGGCCACCTCCTGCCCCAGACAACATCTGGGTCTAGTTCTCCACTTGAGCAGAGCGGCTTTTCACCTGTCCCTGAAGTTTCTATTCATCAGGCAGCGTTCAGAAACCAGTAGTTCTAAGCCAGAAGGGACTTTTGTTTTACTGGGCTTTTGTTTTATTTTATAGTACTAGGGATTTAAAGCAATGAACTACACTTCCAGCCTTTTCTAAATGTTTTTAATTTAGAGACAATATCTCACTACGTTGCCTAGGCTGGCCTTAAACTTGTGAGTCTCCTTCCTCAGTCTGCTAAGTGGCGGGATTATAGGCATGTGCTACGATGCCTGGTTTGGTTTTGTTTTTCAAAGCTTGGCTTTTGTTGATAACAAATGTTAGCTGGAGGCAAAGCTCAGACCCTCACACACACTCAGCTCCCGTGTAGCCAAGTCATATTATACCATGACCACTTCATACTTGTATGACTGACCCTAAAGATAATGGAATTTGCCAAGTATGATACAGATATGGTAGCAGTAACAGCAGACCCCTAAAGGTACGTATGTAACTCTCTCTTACACTAACCAAAGGGCCACAGAAGCGAAACATACCTGGAAGCATGTGCCGCCCACACACCACAGTAAGCAGCTTCTCTTGCTCCTCCATGAGCCTCTGCAGTTGCTCTAACTGTTGCCTCTTCAGCTGTTCCTGCTTCTTCTGCTGTACTTCTTTCAGCTTTTCAAGTACAAAATTAAATTTATTAAACTAACTTTATAGTTCTTCAGGGATCCTGCTCCTTACATTTATCTTAACCCCTCTGCCTCCCTTCTTGTGTCCTTCCTGTAAGGAGTTTCTGAGAGGCACCCCTCAGCAACTAAACCTGCCCCCCATTCCCTACAATCCAGTTTCCTCTGAGAAAATTATATCAGCTACCTCAACTAATAACACATCGTCACGTGAATCCTCTCTGAGTCTTACAAAACGGTGGATATACAGATATCATCAACTCTTTTTTCTCCTCTTATCTGATCAACCATTTCTAACTGTTTTCACCAAATGAGGTAGTAACTTAAAGACATAATCTTAAATGTTATAGTTATACCTTACATATTTAACACCTTTTAATATTTCACATGAAAAAGCAAAATCTGTGTATTTTGAGGCTTTCAGAATAAAGGAGAGAAACAGACGATCTGAGACAGGAGACTTGCAATCCCAGTGTCTTCAATCACGCTAATATACAAGAGGCCAAGTCCTATTGTACCTGTTCAAGCTTTTTAAAAAGTGGGTCATTGTAAGACACGCCTTTGAAATCACTATTGAGATGTGGAGTAAATACACGTTTGCTGTCTTTCTGATCTCTGGGAGTGTCCTGACATGCCACTGTCTCTGGTCCCCTTTCAGTTAAAGGCAACGCTGTACAGGCTTCCCGTTTTTCCAACTGTAATTTATGAGGACTGCTGGACTCCAGCTTCTGTTCTTCCTGAAGTGCATCTTCTTCACTAATAAAGCTGAAACTATTTGAAAAGTTTGCAGCTTTAATAGGAAAGCTAGTAGAAGTATTTGTGGCTGCTTGCTTCTCCTCATCTGCTTCCAAAATAGGAAATCCACGATTTAATATGACCCCAGCACGGGAAGGATTGGTCATCCACTGGGTTAGGAAGTTCTGTCCACTGTTTAGTTCTGAAGAGGTTGGCACCAGAAACATTGTCTCAGATGACACTCATATATATTTAAATGGTGGAAAAGCCAGAAGAGCTATTGATTCTCAACACCTGTATACAAAAATAACAAAAAGTATTAGTTAGACATTCTAATTAGATATTCTCGCCAAAACCAGCCCAAACGTCAACCTAGGACAAAAATTTCATCAATAGTAAATACAAGCTCTCCGGCGACTCCCGACAGAGATCGGCTTGTTAGCAGTGGAGACGCGCGGCAATCCCACGCTTCGCGCGTGTCGGGCGGGCCGCGCGGAGGGCCCCAAGCGCCGAGAGCGAGGAGGAAGATTTGCTTGGGTCCTAACGCCCTGAGAAGACGGACAGCTCGATCCCTCCCGCCTCCCGAGCCGGCGCAGCTCTCCGGCGACTCCCGACAGAGATCCGCTCTCTGGCGGCGGCAACGCCCAGCGGTCCCACGTTTCGTGCGCATCGGGCGGACCGCGCAGAAAGCCCCAAAGGATAGACTGGCACCTTGGAACCTTCATGCCTGCAGGGACTCCAATAACTGGTGAGATATCGGCGCTCGCGACCAGATCACCGAGTGGGGGAGGAGATCC
>PVLD010021378.1:5579-31700 GCA_004027595.1 Dinomys branickii
CTGTGATAATAACTGTACTCCTGGGTTTATCTATATCCTTGGACTCTCACCTTGGGAAGAGATATAGCTGCCTCAGACTATACTATAACATACAGGGGTGTATACAAACTGCCATGGTCGGAGGTGGGAAAGCACATATGCTCACAGCGGACCGCCCGGCTCCACCCTGTCGTCATGCTATGGGTGGGGGCGGGTCCAGTCCATGAGGTGCCGAGTGAGGCCCTCAGCGGAGCAGCCACTGGGCCCACTGCGGAGCAGCAGCAGAGCAGCCGCAGGGCCCACTGCAGAGCAGCACCTGCGGGGCCCACAGCGGGGTAGTCGCAGGGCCCACTGTGGCGCAGCCACGGGGCCCACATCGGCACAGCTGCGGGGCCCACTGCAGAGCAGCCGCGGGGCCCACTGCAGAGCAGCCGTGCTGCACAGTAAAATTCTGTCTCAAAAAAAAAAAAGAGGAAGAAGAAGGAAGGGAGAGGTTGGGGGAGAGGCAGGAGGAAGAGAAGAAAGAGGAGGAGAGGAAGGAAAAGAAGAAAGAAAACTGAAAAGAAAAATGCATGGAGTCAGGTATGGTGGTGGCAACCTAGAGTCCCAGCTACTCAGGAGGCTGAAGCAGGAGGATGAAAAGTTCCAGGCAACCTGGGCAACTTAGCAAGACATTGTCATAAAAAAATACAAAAAGTTCCATGCATGACGTAGCTCATTCCCTGAGTTCCATTGCCAATACTGTGGGGCGGGGGTGGGGGGCGAGTCTAACAAGACGCTTTGTTGAAGATCATGAACAACTATTCTGACTCCTTGTGATTTGGGGGATGCCCCTAGGAACCAGCATGGCCTTCCCTATCTGCGCTTCTATAAGCCTGTGACCTTGAGCACAGTGCCATGTGGCAAATGTTGGTTATGAGGGCAAAGATGACTCACCTATGACTGAAATGTAAAACGTAATGATAAGCACAGAATGAGCAAAGCATGCTGGTAAAGTTGTCTATAAAGATACAGTGTCCAACCAGGTGTGGTGGCACATACCTGTAACCCCAGTACTGGGGAGGCTGAGGCAGGAGGATTGCCATGAGTTTGAGGTCAGCCTGGGCTACACAGTGAGACCCTGTCTCAAAACAAAACTGTCTCATCTTTCTTTCCTTTTTTTTTTTTTAAAGGGAAGACAGGTTTATTTAGCTTACAGTTTAGAGTGGTCAGTCCATAATTGTCTGGCTCCAAGGGAGGGTGGTACATGGCAAGCGGGCACCATTCATGGAGGCAGAAGACAGCAAAAGCAACGACACAGAGGTTGTTTTTTCCTTCTTAAAGGAAAACTTCTGAAAAAATCATCATAGTTCTTTCAACCCTAGCACAACTTTCACAGTCATCCACTTCTTGCCCACACGTTCACTGAGTTGCTGAGGAACAGGGTGAAGGTGCAGGGCTCCTGGTCTCTCCCAGGGTCAGGTGGAAAGAGGCATTGGCACTTTCATGCCTGGTGATGTGGAGCTGGTATGGGAGAGGCGCCAGGTCAGGTGCCTCCCGCATGCGGGAGTCCAATAACCACCCTTGGAGGGAGAGCAGAGGCCAAGGGTGGAGGAGAAGGCAGAGGAACTAGAAGAAAAGGAAGACTCCCAGCTGCTTCCAGACTCAGGCAGGGAGGATTACAAGTTCCCAAGTTCAAGATCAGCCTGAACTACATGGTGAGACCCTGTCTCAAAGAACCAAAAACCAAACCGACAGGTGAAAAAACAGATAAAAAATAAAAGTAAAAGTATGAACACAAAACTGAAAAGGTCCAGACAGTGATGGTGAGCCTTTGAGTTTCCAGTGATACAAACAGCCTTGCGTTTCCCACCACTGGTCTAGAACTTTAAGTCTTCAGCAGTTCCGTCCATAACTGTGAAAATCTGGTTCTAACAAGAAAACCCATTGCCACCAGTAGCACAGTAAAAAACCTTGAGGAAGCTGGGCATGGTGGCGCATTCCTGTAATCCCAGCACTTGGGAGGTTGAGGCAGGAGGACTGCTGTGAATTCATAGGCCAGTCTCAGCTACAAAGTCAGTTCAAGGTCAGCCTGAAGCGTATAGTGAAACCCTGCCTTAAAAACAAGACCAAAAAAAAAAAAAAGTTGAGGAATTTAAAACTTTGACTTTATGGGAAAACAAAAAGAGATGAAGCAATACTCACTAGGGAATCCAGGAAGAGCTATGTGAATAGTTTTGCATTCACTAAAAGCAAAACAATAGCTGGGTGTAATGGTGCATGCCTGTACTCCAAGGCTGAGGCAGGAGGATCTCCAGTAGTTTGAGACCAGCCTGGGTTCCACTGTGAGTTCAAGGGCAGCTTAAACTGTACAGTGAGCAAGACCTGGTCTTAAAAAAACAAAAACAAAAAGCCAGTTATGGTGGTATACACCTGTGATACCAGCACTTGGGAGGCTGAGGCAGGTGGATCACCACAAATTCAAGGCCAGCCTGCAATACAAAGAGAAACCCTGTTTCAAAGAAAAATAAAGCAAAATACACACTATTCTAAGTAAAGGCCATCCGGCTGGCATTCTGTAGGCCTTCAATTAGGAAGAATGGATCTGTACTATGAACATTTACTTACTGTGGCTTGTTTGTGAGATTCCTGGAGAATCCTCCTTGTTTATATTTTGCCAAGACGTTGGTTTTTATTTAAGATAACAAGCCCTGCCCAGCAGGCCAACATTTAAAATATCTGTTTTTACTTATTTGTGACTAAAAGAGTATTACTACGTTTTGAAAGAGTCCCGCATTTTTAGGCAGTAAAAATCTCTTGCGATGCAATTCTTCGGAGGTGATTGCTATTAGCTTTAATGCACATCTACCATATTTAAAAATTCTTATTTAGGTTGTACTTATCAGAATTTAAGTGTGAACTGTATTTTTTAAAAGCTACATTTAGTTGATCCAGGTGCTTGTGATTTTCTGGTCGTGTAATTTGAGGAATCTCAGCTACCTGCCTACTGGATTTTTTTTTTTTTTTTGAGACGGTCTTGCTATGTAGTCCAGGCAGGTCTTGAACTATGTATCCCAGGCTGACCTCGAGCTCGCAGAGATCCTCCTGTCTCATTCCCCCAAGGCCTGGGATTACAGGTGTGCATCACTCATCCATTCAAAAAATTGTCATATTTGTACTTAGTAATTAACTTTACACAACATCACGAATGTATCACTAACCATGTGTACATTGTATTTCCTTCCTTCTTTCTTTCTTTTTCTGGTCTTTTTGTGACAGGGTCTCTATGCAATTTAGGCTGGCAAGGAGCTCACTTTGTGCCTAGGCTGCTCTTGAACTTGCAACAATCCTCCTGCCTCAGCCTCCTGAATGCTAGGATTACAGATGTGCACTACCATACCTGGCCATTTGCCTTATTTTAGGTGATCTTTCTTTTGCTGGTACCAGGGAGTGAACCAGGGCCTCAAGCTTGTTAGACAAGTGCATTCCCACTCAGCGACATCTCCAACCATAGGTATCATTTCAGTCACTTCCAAAAACGATGCTTTCGGTTAGAACAGGTTCTGGAAATGAGTGTGTACATCTTATCCACATAAGCACAGTTCAAAGGTAATATACTGGCTCTTGAGGCGGGGGAGAAGGCCAATGCTACCCCTTGAAAAGGCGCTTATTACTTTACACCGCACACTGAGACTGTCCGGCAGCTGACCCCAGAGCCAACGCCAGCTGAGCGCTAGTCCTCCCCTCGCGGCACGAGTGCTGAAGCGCCCCCAGCTGAACTCTTTCCCCTCCGCAGTGCCAAGCCTTACTCCGCGCGCAGACACGAGGTCGGCACTCGAGAGTCTCCGCCGGTAGCGCAGGGTGCGAAGGTGAAGGCTCCCAGGAGTCCCGGGTAGGGGGCTGCTCTCCAGCCCCGCTCCCCCGTCGCTCCGCGGGGCCCTGGTACAGCCCCTTCACGCGGCGCCGAGCGCGCACACCAGCCGCTGGGTTTGCGCCGGCTCGCTCGGTCTTCCGTCTCACTCGCCCGTCTCCCGCGCGCACGTCCGCGCAGCGACACTCCGTGCCCCTCCCGGCCCTCCGCCCGCGCCAGTCCGCTCTGTCCGGAGCGTTTCGGCCTCAGAACGCCATCGCTCTTTTCGTCTTACAGCGCCGTGAGCCACTCTGGATTTTAAAGAAATGACGCCGTAACGAAACTGGAACTGCAACTGCCTCGCAACGCAGCCGTGCCGCTCACCGCCGCGCGCGCCCAACCCCGCGGTGTCACCCGCTCCGGGCGGTCCCGCGCCCTCCTCCCACCAACCGCTGGCCCCGATCCCGGAGCGCCGCTCCGCAGTTTGGCTCCCTCCGAGCCGGGGCCGGAGCCGGGGCCAGGGCCGGGGGCCGCGCGGGGCCAGGCCGCCGCGTCACTCCGGGCGGGGCGGGGCGGGGCGGGGCGGGGCGGGGCGGGGCGGGCACGGCGGGGGAGGGGTGTGAGGTCAGCGCTGCGCGTCCGCGGGAGCGGCGCATGCGCGGCTCGAGGCCCGTGAGTGGCCGCCCGGGCGGTGGGGGCGGGCGCGGGGGCGCGCGGCGGTCGTGTGTGGGCGAGACGGCGGCGAGTTTGAGAGGTCTGTGGTGCGGGTCGGCTCCGAGGAGCCGGGCACGGGCTCGGCG
The DNA here is from genome assembly GCA_004027595.1 of Dinomys branickii. Lineage (NCBI taxonomy): Eukaryota > Metazoa > Chordata > Mammalia > Rodentia > Dinomyidae > Dinomys > Dinomys branickii. Next base: position 10,188 of record PVLD010021378.1, read on the forward strand.
CGACGGCCAATATCGAGTGCGTGTGAGGTGTGTGTGGGGCGAACCCACACCCCGCAAAACTTCCTTCTCCCGGCCCGAGAGCGAGCGAGTGCGTGAGGGTGAGGGAGCGCGAGCGCGAGCGCGGCCGGGCGAGCCCACAACTGCGGCAGCTGTCAAAACTTCGCGGCCGGGGGAGGGGCGCCGCGACCCCCGCCCCCCGCCCCCGCCCGGCGCCCCGCCCGCCGGCCGCCGGCCTTTCTCCTCCGCCGCGGGCGGGCGCCTGGGGGAGGGGCCGCGGGCGGAGACCCCGGCCGGCTCCCGCGCCCGCCCCGCCCGCCCCGCGCCGGCCCCGCGCCCCGCCCCGCCGCCCCGCCCGCCCGCACCCGCGCCGTCCGCCAGCCCGCCCGCGCCGATGCGTGTGAGTGCGCGCGCTGTCCGCTCCATGGTGCCGCCTCGCCCGGGCCCCGCTCCCGCCGCCGCCGCCGCCGCCGCTCCCGGGGCTGCGGGACATGCGAGAGGCTGAGGCAGGAGGCGGAACCCGAGCAGCGGCGGCGGCCGCGGGCGCGGCGGCGGGAGGAGCCCCCCAGCAGCGGGAGGACCGGCCTCCATGCGTCTCTCCCGGTGACTAGGATGTCGTCGGAGCAGGACCGCAGCGCGGAGCAGCCGCGGCCGCCGCCACCCGCCCCCGAGGAGCCCGGCGCCGCGGCCCCGAGCCCCGCAGCCGCAGACAAAAGACCTCGGGGCCGGCCTCGCAAAGATGGCGCTTCCCCTTTCCAGAGAGCCAGAAAGAAGTAAGTTGAGCGCGAGCGGCCAGGCGGCGGCCGCGCACCGGCCCGCGCTGTCAGCGCCGCCCGCCCGCCCGCTGGACCCTCGGCGCGCGGCCCTGGTCCGGGAGCGGCGCGGCCTCGGACGGCGGCACGGCGGCACGGCGGCCAGCACTTTACTTTACTTCGGCCCCGCTGCGCCGGCCGGGCCGCGCTCCCCGGGCGGCTGCTCCGGGCCTCGGCCTGGCCGCGCCGCCGAGCGACGTCCCGGAGCGCGCCGCGCGGTCCCCGAGCGCCGTCGCGGGGGCCCCCCGCCGCCCGCGGACCGAGCTGTCAAACGCCGCGGCCAGGTGGTCGGCGCGGGCGGGGCGGCGCGGAGGGCCCGCGGCCTCCTTTGTCAGCCGGCCGGGAAGTTTTGCGGGCCCGGACCTGCGTGTCCCCCCGCCGCGCGCCCCGGGGCCGTCGGGCCCGCGCCCGCCCCTCCCCCGCGCGGCCCCGCACGCCCGCCGCGAGCTCGGGCTGAGCCGGCCAGGCCGTGCTGCTGCTCGCCCGGAGCCGCGGAGGCCGCGCGGGGGAGCGGGAGCCCGTTCGGTAGGGGACGGCCCGCGACAACTTCGCCGGGGACGGGAGCGCGCTGCGGTTCGCGCGGCAGCGCGGCGGCGCGGCCGTGTGGCCCTCGGGCGGCGGGTGCTCTCCCGGGCGGAGCGGCGGCGCTCGCTCCGGGGCGCCGGTCGTGCCGGGCGCCGGGACGCGGAGGAACCCGGTGCTGTGGGCAGCGGGCTGAGTCTGACTCCAGCCCGGCTCCGCGCGGTATTGTTGTGTTCGGTGATCGGCAGGAAAAACCCGAGTAGTAACCGGGGCGGAGCGGGCCGGGTGTGGGAACCCCAAACCTCCGGCCGAGCGACGTAGCCGCGCTGCTGTGCTGCCCCTTTACTACGAGAATGTTTTCGGGCCTTTGACCGCCTCCATATTTTGTTGCCAGCGCCTCCCTAACTGTGAAACGCTGAGGGAAAGGAGTGCGGGATGTATACATGGTTACATTCGCTGTTTACCCAATACAAAGTTAGGGTTTATCTCGTTCCCTGAACTTAACTTCAGGTCGGACATAAAGTGGCATTGTTCTGCCTGAGATTCGGAGGAGGACAGTGGAGTTTTAAGTAACTGTAGACAATTTCGCCACTTTTTTGTATCTGTTAAAAGAAATAGGGCAAACCCTGTTGGGGTTTTACCTCGATTGCTTCCAGTTTCCGCTCTTCGGAATGCATTCCTTGGTTTCAGCTGAACGTTAGTTTGAGATTACTGTTAATTTTAGATTTGCATTGAAATGTTCGCGTGGAAAGAGTGGAGCTATTTGTGCCGTCACACCCTGTCTCTGCACACATGCAAGTGCTGATACACACGCATAGGCACCGCTGGGTCTTGCCCTGCTGGTGAAACAAGCTCAGTTGTGTTAGTGCAGCGCGTGGGAGCCCCGGAGGAAAACATGGTTTAGGGCATTGTTGCTGTATGTTAACTTTTATCTTATGAATGGAGAAAAAGGTGATTTTAAGAGAAGTTAAAAAACTTCTAATGAGTGACAGTATAACCTTAATAAAACACCAAAACTTTGGGATATATCCAGAACAATTAAGTGACTTAGAGTTTTAAATTTGGGAACTAGTACCTTTAAAAAAAAAATAGTAAAATCTTATGATTAACTTTGATGGCTCCAGACTTTAGTGAAGTCCTTAAAATTATCTTTTGAAAACTATCTTTTGAGTGGAATCTCCATTTGTGTTTTTTGGAGACAGGGTCTCTATGTAATCCAGGTTGTCCTTCAACTCACTGTGTGGCCCAGCCTGTCCTCCAGTTTAAGACAATCCTCCTGAGTCCTTGTACCACCGCATCTGGTTCCTTTTGTTTTTAAAAACATGTAAAATGGAAGTGAATAAATGGAACGGAAAGCAAAAATGCCTTTAGTTGTGTATCTCCACACCGTATTAGAATGCATGTAGAAAGGCCCCGCAGTTGGGTAGTGAAAACCCATTGGTTTGTAATCAGTGGGATAATGTGAAATTGCAAACAATTCACTGAAGAAGTGAAAATACTCTTTGTGAAAAGTAATGGAGAAAAAAATTTTCAACTTTTTAGTGGTACTCAGATGGGCACTAATTTAGGAAGTTAAGTTAGAGAAGATGCCTTATGACACTGTTTAAAAACAGAATTTGTTCATTTGTCTTTGGATTAGGAGAAAAGATAACCATGTACTACCAATTACATTTTCCTTGGCTTTCAATTTTTAATAAGTAAATAAGTGTTTTCTTATTTTATAGTTTCAGCTAGCTGATTTTTTATCACTTTAAAAAAAGTAGGCTACTTAGTTACTGTTTCATAGTTATGTTTATATAAAATCAATAAGTTGGAACTGAAGCTATTAGTCTTAGAGATAGAATTTGAAGGATAGGTGTATAAGTAAAGATTGTCTGTTGGCAAACATGTCAAGTGGAACACTGAAGCTTACATCTGTGTACAGGTTCTTTACAGGAAAGACTGAGTAACTTGGTTATTAGGAGTAGCTCCTAATCTTTATCAGAGGCACAGGCCTAATGTCTTGAGCATGTGCATACACTGGAAAGACATACTTTACCAGTACTAACTACTTTTCTCTTAATGTTGAGGTTTGGTTTTACTTTCTCCTCCTTTATATTGTAAACTCACATTACTAAATTGAGAAGCCAAGGACTCATTTTGCCGAATTTTCTTACCGAGTCATCAAAGCTGATGTTAGGGCCTGGGGTGGGTGTGGGGGCCGTGCAGAAGCAGCAGGTGGCAGGGATAGAATTTCTGAGGCTCTGTCTTTGGCCCTTTTTGGGTCAACTTTTCCTACCCTGGTCCACTTTATTTTCAGAGGGTCATTATCATTATTGGAGAGCCACCTTGAGCATTATTGTTGCAGAGAAGTTAAGCACAGCCAATGATGTAATACAAAAGAATCGGAAAGAAATGGCCTTATAGCCAGTGACTGTTGCTACTACAGCAAAATTTCTCATTTCTATCACTGCAAATTTAAATGGTGAAAACTGTTCTGTAGGGCTAGTGTAGGTGGAATGAGTTGCTGGGTTCAGTCTCCAGTATGGCAAAACAAAACCCCCCCGAAAACTGTCCACCAACCCCCCCCCAAACAAACTCAGTCTACAATATATTACATTATATGCAATTTAGTTAAAGAATTTGGTATCTTTACTACTGTTTGTGCTTTTTGAGATAATACAAATTTGTAATCTGTATTATTTTTCAAGAGATTAGAAAAGTTTGAATTTTTATTTGTTGTTAGTCTCTGGCACTCTGCACTTAAGTGTTCTATTGAAAAGCTGGTCTGGGACTATTTTCCTTTTTTTTTTTTTATGAGGCAGTCTTGCTTGCTTTGTAAGAGTGCTCTTGAAGTCCTGGTGGTCTTTCTGTTTTTTTTTTTTTTTTGGCGGTACTGGGGATCAAACTCAGGACCCTGCGCTTGCTAGGCAAGCGCTTATTCCACTGAGCTATATCCCCAGCCCATTGCTACCTGGTGGTCTTTCTGCCTCAGCCTTCCCATGGCTGGGATTTCAGGGCATGTGCTATCAGGCCCAGCTTGTTACAGCTTTTCTTCTTCTGGTTTTCTTTTTTGTTTTTTTTTGTTTTTCTGAGACAGGGTCTTGCTGTGTAGTTCATGCTAGTCTTGAGCTCACTATTTAGTGCAGGCTGCCCTGGAACTCTGTGATGCTCCTGTCTCAGCCTCCTGAGTGCTGGTGTTAAAGTTGTGCACTACCACACCTGGCTTGTTAGCCTCTTTTCTGTGAGAAAGTTGTTTTTTAACCTGATCTTAGTATAGTTCACTAACTCCTAGGAAATTTTAATATTGGACATTATGATTTGTTGCTTGTTACATAACTTTGCATTGGTTATTATGAAAACTTGATAAGTACAGATTTCCATGTAAATTTGAGTGTCACTACAATTTACTTTCCCATTCTGAATGTTTTAATTTACTACACTTCACCTAATATCTCCCTTGATTCCATCATCCCAGGCTTATAGTCGGCCTGCAGGTGACAGCCACACTGCTCACCTCTGCCCTCTGCTTTGTTCTCCAAGGCTGCACTCAGGTTTTTTCTAGGCACATTCTGGTTGTCTAATGTGATATCTTTAAATCAGTTACAGCTTATGACTAACAGGCCTGGCCTCTGTTGGGACTCACCGGCCTTCCAGAATAAATACAATTTGTTCACATAAGACACTCTGTGCACCCTTGGGCAGGGGGAGATGGGAGGCAGATTGGATAGGACAAACTTTCTGACCATGGTGTGTATGTGACCCTTTTAAAAATTCTTTCCTGTATTGTTTCAGCTTGTTTTTACTTTATAATTTTAGCAGCCTGGTTAATCCCTTCCTCTTCTCAAAATTCTCTTTATCATGTTTGAACCACAGTGGCTATTTTCAGAACTTCTGGGCAAGATAAGTTGCAAAACTACCTAATGAGAAGAGGATGGTTTCTTTTTATCATGGCCCCTGCATTAGAACTGTATGCTAGTTGTTCCTGTGAAAAACATAGTAGAGAGACTATTTTGGATTTGGGAGTGTCCATCTCTGTACTTGCAGACTTCAGGGGACTAAGAACGCAGTGAAGAGAAGCAGGAATGATGCCGCTCTTTTGCTCTTGAGTACTTTTTCATCTAATAAATGGGGAAATTGGGCAGGGAGTAGATGGTAGACTGCTGGAGACGGAGATGGAGAAGGGGACAGGGCGGGAGAGCGGAGCAGGGCGGAAACAAAGCGTGTTCTATGGATGTACTGAAATACCAAAATGAAACCTTTTTTTGTTTTTTTGAGACGAGTCTTACTATGTAGTCTAGGCTGGCCTTGAACTCATTGTGTAGCCCGGGTTGGCCTCAGTGATCCTCCTTCCTCAGCCTCCCAGGTGCTGGGATCACTGGTGGTGAAACCTATTATTTTATGTTACTAATGTGCACTACTAAAAAAAAAGGTGGGAAAATTGTTAACTTTGCTTCTATTCTTGTATGAGAGCAGAAGCTATGTGATGCACAGTTGTGAAACGGCTTGAGGAGTCTTCTGTTTTTTTCTGAGATGGCGTCTGGCTGTATAATTCAGGCTGGCCTTGACCTCACTTGTAGCCCAGGCTGCCCCTGAACTCAGCAAGTGATCCTCCTGACTCAGCCTCCAGAGTGCTGGGATTATAGGCATGTGCCACTATGCCCAGCTCTTGTTTCTGTCCTTTTGGGGGGAGTCCTGGGGATCAAACTCATGACCTTGCACTTGCCAGGCTGGCGCTTATTCCACTCCACTGAGCTATATCCCCAGTCCTCTGTCCACTTCTTAACTTTGTAGCTCTTTCACCTGGCACATGTTTCTCATAGAGTTTAGGTGGCAGGAATCTGAGGCTGGACATGCTGCTCTGGAGAAGGCTGACTGTGGTTAAAAGTTCTCCCTCAAAGAGTTGAAGGAAGGTGGTCCGGAAGGGCTGGTGGGGTCTAGCCAAGTAGGGTGAGAAGAAAGAGAGCGTTTGTGAGCAGTGGGAGTTACTGAGGAAGAATGTTAAAAGGTGGTGGAGTGTGACTAGGACAGATGGTCCTTGAGTGGTGGGCTGGTGTGTTTGGGCCATAGCCTCAAGTCTAGGGATTATTAGCTGTTCATCAGACAGGTCCTTTCCATGAGGTGCAGGCTGCTTGTAAGGTGCTCAGTGACCACCCATTCTTAAGGCGTTGAGCCTTGGATAATCCTAAGACTCTGTGCCTTTCTTCAATTTTTAAAAAATTTTTTTCTGTGCCTGTCTTAGGGTGCAGCTGGTGTACAAGTCTGTCTTCAGGTTGCTGTGTGAGAAATTGTTCATGATTAGTCTGAGTTTTGAACAGAGGCTGGAAACTTGGATCTTTGTTTTTAGTTATATTTATTTATGTTTCTGCAGATGGTCCTTCCACACAGAGGGCTGAGTCCTTGGCAGCTTCGTTCCTTGGGGCAGCCAGCACGTTGGTGCTCAGCTGCTCATGCTTCCTCTTGGCATTGGTGTGTGTCCCCACCCTTTTCTAGGTGAATTGAGAGCCCATTTGTCCTTGGAGACCTTGAGCAACTCCCTGGTGTTCTGCTCGCTGCTCGCTCCCCGCTAGTAGGGGGCGAAGCTGCACGCCTCCCGGATCATGTCCTGCAGGAACTTGGTGCTCTTGGTGAGGCCTCCGTGGCAGTGGCTGTGCCTCAGTTCGCTCACTCACGTTCTTCGTCATCTTGTGGCCCTTGTTGAGGCCTGCAGCTGTGGGGTACACGTCTGCTGCTCTGCAGTGGTTGCTGCAGCGGAAGACTTTTTTTTTTTTTAACTAATTAACTAATTGTTTTGGAGACAGGGTCTCACTTAATATCCTCCTGCCTCAGCTACCCAAGTGCGGGTATTACAGGTGTGTGCCACCATGCCGGCCTACCTTTTTTTTTTTTTTTTTTTTCCTTAAGTTTTCTCTTTCTCCTGGTCTTTTCTGAGACAGTCTTGCAGTGCAGTCTCGGCCGGTCTTGAACTCACTATATAGCTCCAGCTGTCCTTAAACTTGTTTTTCCTGCTTACACTTTACCACCATGCCCAGCAAGTGTTTTCAGTTAACACACCCAGGTCATTTTACTTTCAAAATTTGAGATTTCAGGCAAATATTTGCCCTCCTCTTATGTATAGGAACCCTATTAAATTACTTTTATGTAGCATCTTATGTATTTAATTGAATGTAGGGATTCAAATAGATGATTACATGATGGCTGTTTAGAAAAATTAACCTAGTAATAAAACAAAAAAGGAGCTACCTGGAGGTAGAGATAATGTCCTGCTGCAGTAGTTGTAGCATGAGGTAATGAAGGTGAAGGAAGATCATTGGTGATCTGAATGGGAAAAAGGAGATCCCAGGAGGAAGTTGTTTTCTGTTTGTTTGTTCTGTTTTTGGAGACAGGGTCTCCCTGTGTAGCCCAGGCTAGCCTTGGAGCTGTGGTGATACTCCAGTGTCAGTCTGAGTGCTGGGATGACAGCCAGATGCCACCACACCTGGTTCCCAGGAGGAATTTTGAGGTTTCTGGCAGAGCTGTCTAGAGGATAGAAATGTTCAGGGAGCGTTGGGGATGTAGAATTGGAATTCAGAAGTAGATGATAGGTGGTTAAAGATGTCTTACCTGAAATCACTGAGAATATGGAACATTTTTTATTTATTTTATTTTAATTTTTTTTTGTCTTTTTGAGACAGGATCTCATTATGCAGTTCAGGCTGGCCTTGGGCTCACTTTGTAGCCTAGGCTGTTCTGGAACTCACAAGGATCCTTCTGCCTCAGCCTCCCAAATGCTGGGATTATAGGTGTGCGCCACCACGCCCAGCTGGAACATTTTTTAAAAGGATGAGAGTATCTGGTTGCCTCCTGAGACCAGGGACCAAAAATGCCCATGAAAATGAGCAAGGAAATCAGGAAATATTCTAAGTACAAAAGCCAAGGATACATATGACAGCAGTATTATTGTTAGTAAAGTTGACAATAATGAAATACCTATGAATGGACTACTATGCAGTCTTCCCTCACCCCCTAAAATTTGCACATGCTGGGCAAATGCTGTCACTGAGCTACACCTCCCAAAAGGACACAAACCTAAACTTTTTTGTGCAAAGGAAGAGTTTTGGAGAAGGGTATGTAGTAAATCTTATACTCCGAGGGAGCATATACTTTTTGATGTATTTCTACATTAAAACAAGGCTAGTAATTAAGTCGGGCATGGTGGCGCACCCCTGTAATACTAGCACTTGGGAGGCTGAGGCAGGAGGATCCTTGCGAGTTCAAGACCAGCCTGGGCTACAAAGTGAGCTAAAGGCCAGCCTGAACTGTGTAGCGAGACCCTGTCTCAAAAAACTAAAAACAACAACAAATGTGATAGACTGAGTTTTGGGGGCCAGCATAGATTCTGGAACCTTGATTTCCTGGATTCAGGTCCAGTTTCCCTGAGTTATTAGCGTCTTTACTTTGGGTAAGTTACTTAGTTTTGTGCTTTGGTTGCCTTTTCTGTGGGCAGGGTGTAATAGCACATCTAATTAGGATTGCTGTGAGTTTTATATATGTAGAATTTCAAACAGTGTCTGCCACAAACTGTTAAGTGCTGTTGGTGGAGCCTGATACGGTGACACATAACTGTAACATTCTTTGCCTTAAATCTCTGATCTTCAGATGATCTTGCTGGCATTGAAGTATTTAGTATGGCCAACTTTTTCTCAGTTTTTCTCGTATCAGACACACACTTACAGAGTCATAGGATAGCAAAGTTGAGAATTACAAGAATATTTCGTTCAGGCTCTCTTTGTATTACAGACAGATGAGCCCTAGAGAGCTTGGAGCATCCTAGAGGCCATATCTGTATAGCAGCTACAAGAGGACATGGTATGGTAACTGGATGTGGTGGCCTGTGCCTGTAATCTTAGGAACTCAGGAAGTTGAAGCAGGAGGTTCATGAGTTTGAGGCCAGCTTAGGGAACTTAGTGAGACCTTGTTTCAAAATTAAACTGGCTGCATCTGCACCTGGTGGTAGTGCACTTGCGCAGTTTGCACATAGTTCTGAACTCCACCCCTGGTACAGTGCTACCAGCGGACCCTGCCTGACAGCTGTTCTACTGTAGTCTCCTGCCCTTGTGCTTTGGCTGGTCTTGTGGCTCATTTACCAACAGAACGCAGCAGTGCTGACCCACTGGGTTGGCTGTGTGCGGGTACAAGCCTTCAGAAGGCCCCAAGCTGCTTTTACCTTTGCTCTCTCTGGAGCCCTGAGTCGCTGGTGTGCATGGAAGTAGGCTCTGCCAAGTTGGAGAGTGTGGAGGAGGAGTTCTCCACGACAGGGGAAGAGAGGTCTGATCCTCCCATCCCAGCATCACAGCGGAGCTCAGGCCCTAGTTTACCTGTCTGTTGAGCCTGACCACAAAAGCAACCACCAGTAACAAGAGCAGAGGAACTACTCAACTGGGCCTGGCCCAGGTTGCAAAATCATGAATACATAAAATGTTTCTTGTTTTAATCTGTTTTGTGGGAGTTTGCAGCAGTACATAATGGGAACAGATGGTTTTGTGAGTTAAGAGACTCCAAGAACAATGGAACTTAGTCACTGCTCACCTGGCATACATAGCTGCAAATGGGACTGGGAGTAGCCTTCCAGCTGAGAAACTGTTGTCTCCTGTAGATTCAGAGACTTTTTTTTCTTTTCTTTTCTTGGTTGGTTCTTCTTTTTGAGAGAGTTTTGCTATATATTTCAGGCTTGTCTTGAACTCAGGTCACAAGCAAGTTGGCAGCGATTCTGCTGCCTCATCCTCCCCAGAGCTGAGATTACAGGCATACAACTGCTTCCAGAGGCTGTTTACTACCAGTGTGAATGGATAACACAGAAGCAGCCTCACCTACCACTTTGAGTAGTTCACCCATGGATTTCTTGTGTGGGAATAATTAATCACTTGGAGTGGCAGGTGGTTTCATATTGATGATCAGTCGTATGTACTTGGTTGACAGTGACTTCATTCAGCATTCTGTTAATCCTAAGTCCCTATTCATTCTCACCCCCATGCTAACCTAGAGTTTCATGCATGTGAGGCACATATTCTGTAACCCCGAGCTGCACCCCTAGCCCTAGATATTTGACCTCAGCATGGTGAGGGAATAGAAGTATTTATTTGGGGAAAGAAGGGAATAACAGCATGCCCCAATTTATATACCGCCTCTATGCCTTCCTATGTGCAGCTACTTCCAAGTTTAGTAACCTTTTCATGGAAAGATGCAGTTCTCTAATTTTGTCTTCTGCTAGGGCTGGAACCTAGGGACTCAGGCATGCTAGGCTAGGCAAGGCAAGTGCTCTACTGCTGAACTGTACCTCCACTCTTCTGCTAACTTTTGAGTGTCTGTGTAAAGATACCCTACATGCACTTCAAATGTGAAAAGTTTACTAATGAAACAGTATTCCTGCTTTGTGCAGAACATCCTCAGCACTGGAGTGTTGCAGAATACTGGGCTCTTTTCATGTTGTGTCAGGGTGTTTAGCTTGCTCTTTGAAGACAGTGACTCCCACCTCAGGGCTGCAGCTGGCAAAGGCATATGCTGTTGTTCCTTAAAGATGGGACTGGGAGCTCTGCTCTCATACTTAAACTCTTAACGAGGCACCTCTGTCCTTCCACCATTGCCGAGACAGGGCTGCTGGATTGTGCTTTGGCTCTTAGAAACACTGTCCAGAAGTGGCACATGCCAGTTCTGTTTGGCTTCAAGGGATGAGGAAGGGAAATTCAGTCATGTTTCTGGAGAGACAACCAGGAATATTTGGTGAACAACACTTAGTGAACACCAAGGAGGAGGGTTACAGCATTTTTAGCCTAGAAATTCATGTGTCTTTGGAGTATGCTTTGTGAGCTATGGTAATGTGACTGATACATTAGTAAGTGAACATGTTTAATATACTGTTAGGCACAAAAAAATTTCTAGAGGTACAAACAATACAGGAAGCATGTGGTTTAGACTGTTGATTCTTACCCTGCTATGTTCTTTCTCTCACCTGCATGGGAAGAAGTCAAATATTAAAATAGCTATATAATGTAATAAGATTTTTAGGTAACTTAGACTCTTTTTTTCAAAGTGCATTCCTAAAGTATTATTTTATTCTTAGCTGGGTTTGCTTTGCTTTCTATTAATCATCTGATGAAGATGTTAGGCAAAATCAGTTTGCTGAATACATACTCTACACTAGAGAGACCAGAATAATACACTGTTTCTCTCCTAATTTCCTCACAGTTCAGGGCAAACTAGTGCAAAATGTTACATTCTACAACAGGAGATTGCACAGACTGCTGAAGAAGCCTAGAGAAGACAAAAAACTTGAGGGACTCCCAAAGAATGATAGCTCCACTGGAGAGAACTGGGGTATGGAGGTGGGGTGAGAAACTATTACTTGGCTAGCGTATGTTAGGTCTCTCTAGTGCTTACCCAAAGTTACTTTATTCATTTATTTATTTTTTTGCCTTCTTGAGACATGGTCTCTATATGCAGTTAAGGCTGGCTTTGAGCTCACTTTGTCGCCCAGGCTGGTCTTGAACTCGCAACAATCCTCCTGCCCTCAGCCTCCAGAGTGCTGGGATTACAGGCGAGCACTACCATGCCTGGCCCAAAGTTACTTTAATATCTAATACTTATATGCAGCAGAATTACTTCCAGTGTTACAGATAAAGGAGTTGTTTCAAGAAAATTACACAGTTGTTAAAAGAGATTGAGTCAGGATTTGAATCCAGGTTTTTCTTACTTTGACCTTAGCTTTTAAAAAGTCCTATATGGGAGGAAGTAAGGAAGGGAATGTACTTAGGACTTGTGCGTTTTTTACTGTAGACAATAGGGTGGCATTGAGGATGTTACACAGAGGACTGACATGTCTGTATGAGTAAAATAAACTTGGCACCGAGAGTAAAACTGGAACTATTATTAATTCCACCCATGTGATTATTAAATATCAAAGGAGGTAACTTCTGTAAGTTTTGTCAGCAGTAATTTTGAGCATAATTAGTAATTTTAATTTTAGTATAGCGGCCGGGGATATAGCTCAGTGGCACAAGTGTCTACCTGGCAAGTGCAAGGTCCTGAGTTTGATTCCCAGTACCCCCCTAAAAATTAATTTTAGTATGATTTTCAGTGTACAAAGTCATATCTTTTTGTTACATTTATTCTTAAACACGTAGTTCTTTTTGATATTGTACAAGGAATTGCTTTTGTATCTGTGTGTATGTGTGTTTTTGAGACAGCCTCGCTATGCACTGCAGGCTGTCCTTGAACTCATTTATGTAGCTCAGGCTGGCCTCAAATTTACAGCGATCCTCTTGCTTCAGCCTCCTAACTGTTGGGATAATAGGCGTGCACCACCACACCCCTCACTGTTAATTTTAAATTCACTTCCTAGTGTTAGTTTTTGTAGATTCCTCAGGTGTTTTGCATATAGGGTCATGTCATCAACAGATGCTTTTTTTTTTTTTTTCCTTAAATGGCAGGGATTGAGTCTAGACATGTTCTGCTCCGGACCTACACCTAGAAACCCTCTCTTTTTGAGGCAAGTGCTTTTGAAGTTGCCCAGGTAGGTGTGAACGGGTGATCCTCCTGCCACACAGCCTTCTCAGTGGCTGAGGTTGCTGGAGTTTGCCACCACACCTGGATGACAGATACCTTTAATTTTTTCATATGCATAGCTTAAAAATTTCATATCAAGTTTTAGTCTGGGACAAATAAATGCTTTTGAAGTTCTTCCTTCAAGTCTTCTGATACTTTCTTAAATTTGCTGATCTGTGTATTTGTAATTGGCAGCCTTCCAGAGATGAATCTTTGATGACAGAGTCACTTAATTTTCTCTTTTGATAAAACAAAAGGACATGTTAGCTAACAAAAGTAGGTAATGTGTGTCCAAGTAGCCTCATTTCATTTGGAGAAGCTTTACAGTTTGCACACAGAGCTGCGTGATCTTGGGGAAATGATTTAGCTTCTTTGTGCTTCAGCGGCTGCCTCTCCTAAGTAGAATAAAGTACACCTAGTAGTACACCTATTTCTTAGGGTTGTTGGAATTAAGTGAATGTGTGGAAAGCCCTTAGAATGGTGTGACATACAGCAAACATTTAATTTGTTAATATTATTAGTATTAAATAGGAATAGAGCAGGAGGATTATAAAAACTGATGATAGTGTGGGTTCGATTAAATGTGATGTTTCAAAATTTCTATTTATTTTTTGAGGCAGGGTCTCAGTATGTAGTTCAGGCTGTGTAGGTCATGCTGGCATGGAACTTGTGAGGTTCCTCCTGCCTCAGCCTCCCGAGTGCTGGGATTACAGGTTTGTGCCACTACACCTCACCTAAAATGTGGGTCTTACTTTTTGAAATTACATATCCCTTTAGTGTATCCTTTCTTTGCCCAGAAAGACTCTAGATATGCAAGTTTTATATAATTTAAGGGAGGCTCAGTGACATTTTGAAAGGGTTCATAGCCCCCAGAGTAAGAAAATTTCCACAAAAAATAAAGTGCCCTGTGATGGGAACCATGTTGGAGAAGTAATGGGAGGTTTCCTGTCCCTCGGAGCTGGGTCCCTGCAGAGGGTAGTTTTGGAAGCAGTGCCAGGTGGGTGCTGCTACATGATATTGAGGAAGGCACTCTTTGGTGACGCTGTTAAGTTTCAGGAGCCAGGCAGAGGAGTGTGTGCATGGTGGTACCCAGGGAGGTATGTGCCATCACGCCTGACACTAATCCCAACACTCAGGAAGCTGAGGCAAGAGATTATTGAGTTCCAGGCCAGCCAGAGGCTGTACAGTGGGTTCCAGGCCAGCCTGGACTACATAGCAAGGATGTCTAAAAATATTTGTTTGAATTAATGATCTGAAAAAATGTTAAGAATGCTATGTCATCAATAATTAGGTCTTTATAAAACATTATTTGGCAGTTCACAAAAAAACAAGCATATAAGCTTGTATGACATGTTTTAAGATGCTTGCTGTAATTGGATATATAGAAAATTATCTTGTGTGGTGAAGTTCGCTTATTTAAATACATTTAACAAATTAATAGAATTTTTGACTTTTTGAAAGTCAGAACATTCAATTTTTTTGTTCTTATTTGCTCTCCTTACTAGAACACAGTACTGGGAGGAGAAATAAAAGTTTTTTTTTCTTGTACTGGGGATGAACCCAGGTGCTTGGGCATGCTAGGCAAGCGCTTTACCACTAAGCTACATCCCCAGGCCCTGAAGTAAAATTGTATTCACACTTTTGCTTCTGTTCTTTGTGACAGAAATTTAAATAACAGTAGTCAGTCTTCTCTTTGATTAGGAAAGTGTTGAGAAGTTAAATTAGTTCAGATAAGCACACCCTTAGGGTGGTTCTATTTATTGACTATCCTTTACCCTACTTTTTTTAAGCTTCCATTGCGTTTTCTCCCAGAATGTTTATGTGGGTAGCTGGCTAAACAAGGGCAGCCCCATGATCCCACAGAGCCCTTGACCTTGCTTGCCTGCCTGCTGCTGTCTATAGTTTTGTAGGTGGCACTTAGGGTTTTAGGGAGAAATGAGGGAACCATGAACTGGATGAGGGAAGTGATAATTAAAGCCAGTTGTTAGTGAGGAATCCCACTGCAGAAGAGATTCTGGTGTACAGAATGTGCCATGCTGCCGTGTTTTAACCTGGGCTATAGTGGAGAGTATGAAACGGAAAATGAGTGAAGAATTCTATTAATTGATGGTAATAGAAATTTTTTCGAAGACTTCTTTTCCTTTGTTTTGTTTTTGCTAGGTTTTGTGTGTGTGTGTGTATGTGCTGGGAATTGAACTCAGGACCTTGCATTGGCCAGGCAGGCGCTTGTGCTGCTGAGCTATATTCCCAGCCCCCTTGTTTTTGTTTTTGAGACAAGGTCTCATTGTGTAGCTCAAGCTGGCCTTGAACTGTCAGCGATGTTCCAGCCTCAGCCTTCTGAGTGCTGGGATTGCATCATTATGCCCAAATATATTATTTTTATTAACCCTTATTTGAATAGTTTTCACCTTTGGCAAATCTTTGTTTTACGTATGCTTCCTAAATGACTTCCATCGTTAGAACAAGAATCCTAGAACTGAAACTTGAGTAGAATTTCATTTCTATTTGATTTAGTTCTTTTTTTTTTTTTGCGGTACTGGGGATCGAACTCAGGACCCTGCGCTTGCTAGACAAGCGCTTATTCCACTGAGCTATATCCCCAGCCCATTTCATTTCTATTTGAAAAAACTTACGTTACAGTTGAAATAAAAACTAAAATTTATGCCCAGCAAGCACGAGGTTGTGAGTTTGATTCCTGGTACCAAAAAGGAAAAAATTAAAAATTAAAACTTTTGTGTCTTTGGAACACATTTATTTAAAGTAATTTCATGTTCAGTATTCATAATTCTTTGAAGTGACATTGCTTTTGTTAATAGACTACTTTTCATTTTTTTCTTCTGACCCAAAATCTGAGTTTGCTCTTCACCTATTGGCACTCAAGCATTGGTGGATGCAGCTTTGACAGTGGCTGCTGCCCTGGTTTTGCTGTAACTCTTATCTCTGTGAGGTTACTATAACATTCTACATCTGGGTAACCTTTTGTAGTGGTTCTCTGTTGGTAAAATTTTAGAGAATATCAGAACAAGAAACAAAGTAATGCCTTGGCCTGGCCTGGTGGAAAGTCCACGTTTGACCTCTAGTTACCCTGGCTCCCCTCTCCCATTGAGTATTTTAAGCATGTCTTTATTTTAAATAGGAATTCTTTGGTAGCCCAGTCATCATTTAAGCTTGTTAGGCTATTAGAACAACAGAAACAACAGAAGCGGACTACAGTTACATAATGTGTACACACACGTACACACACACACACACTCTCTCTCTCTCTCTCTCTCTCTCTCATCCACCCACCCACACCCCGTTTTTCTAAAAGTACCAGAAGTGGAGAGCATGTGGCTTGCTTCACAGAGAATTAGAAAGTCACGGGAGAAGCAGAACTGTTAGTTTATTGAGCAGGAGGGTGATTGTGCTTAATTGTAGATGCTTTCGTGCTTGGAAAAGGTGTTTTTCAAAAGCTTTTCAAGGAGACATGGTGCAGACACCCATGAACACGAGGAAGAATAATTGGTTGCAGCATTGTAGACTTAATTGAAAATTTTCTTTGTTAAGTGCAAGAAAAGAGGCCAGTGTTTGGCAGAGGGAGGTCCGAGTAAGACTTTGAAACACGTTGAAGACCATTTAACCGGGATATCACTGCATCTCTGCATCTTTTATTTTTTGTTTTTTTTTGAGGCAAGGTTTCAGTTCGGGCTGGCTCTGAAAACTTACTTTGTAGCCCAGGCTGGCCTTCAACTCACAGTAATTTTCCTGTTTCAGCTTGGAAAGTGCTGGAATTACAGGTGCCACCCCTCCCTGCTGAAGACTATTTTAGATGGATAATATTTGTTTTTACTTCCTCCAGAGATAGTAGATTGGAAGGGACTTACCAATAGGGTTTTAATCTAAGATTTTAATACTGTAAAATGATGCAAAACGTGTTGTTTTCTTTTATGTTCTGGATGTTCAATCAAACTGCTTAAGTATGAAATAATGCACTTGTTGGGTTATTTTGAAAAACAGTAGAGGAGAAATTTTCTATAATGGTTAGCAAAGAGTTAATCTTGGAGGCAGCCTCTGCCGGCTGTCTGTGGCCGGATCCCAGATCTGGGCTTGGAGAAATCCAGGCCACCTTTTTCAGGCGTCTCCAGCGAGTCGGATCTACTTTCGGCGAGCAACTCACACCCCTCCCCTTCCTCGTGGGCACCCTCCGGGGGCAGGCGCGTGCGGGTGCGCGTGCGTGTGCGTGTGCCTTGGTGGAGGTGTGTGTGGTGGGACGTCTTTCTAGCCTTAGGAGAACTTGCAAGTCTTCCAGCTGGTGCCGGTCCTCCTGTCCCTTCCTCTTTTCTTCCCTTCTTCCCTCTGATCGGCTTTTCCTCTCCTTTTCCGCAACTCCCTCCCTCCCCCGCTTTTTTTCTTTTCTTTTTTTTGGATGTGGGGTTTTGCTATGTAGTCCAGGCTAGCTGTAAACTTGCTTTGTGGCCCAGGCTGGCCTCTAACTCACCATCCTGCTGCCTCAGCCTCCTGCTTTAACTCTTACCTCTGGGATTACAGGCCAGTGCCACCATCTGGGCTTGTTTTGTCTTGCCTGGGTGACGTGGGACCAGGTTCAGGTCCACCGAGCCTGCCGCGTGCGTTGTAGCTGCTGGCAGTGGATGAGTGAAGCCGAGAGTTCTTCGCAAGCGTTGAAGTGGTTTTATAATCAATTTTTTTTTGGTACCGGGAATTGAACTCAGAACGTTGTGCTTGCCAGGCAGGTGCTTATGCCACTGAGTTACATCCCTAGCCCTGCTAAAGTGGTTTTGGATCTGCGGATTAGGAGGCTGATCTGAGCTTGATCCAGGCCATGGTAGTTATCGTAAGATGCTTTACATATATAAAAATGTAAAATTGTGAGTCATTTTGTAGGAAAATTTGATGCCTCTTGAATGCATGTTTAGTGAAATAAATCAGATACAAGAACTTAAAAGTCGTATGGTTTCTCTTACGTGAGAAACTCAAAGTATAAGTAAATCGAAGACCAAAATAAAGACAATGCGAAGTAGGGACGTAGCTGTTTGGCATATGGGAGGGGACCAGCGATGTTGGGAGGGAAGGGGATGAAACGAGAATAGAATTAAGGTGCGTTACTCATGTGAGCCAGCTCCCCACAGTGAATGTGCGCGCATGCCGCACGCATATGCTAATAGAAGTAATAAAAGATGTCACGAAAAACCTGAAAGACAAAGTGCCTTAAGGGTGAAAGGGTTTTCTTTTTAGATAATCACAATTTTGCATCTAGTTTTGAAGGGTAACTTACATACTGTTAAAAAAAGTAGCCAGAATGAGCCGGCCATGGTAGTGCATACCTGTAATCCTAGCACTCGGAAAGCGGGGCAGGAGGATCACCCAGAGTTTCGTGCCAATATGAGAGACCCTGTCTCAGAAAACAAAAAGCCAAATGACGAGAAGCTATTTAACGTGTTTAACTATACTGATGGTATTACTTGTAGAGACATTTTTATTGTGGAATAAAATACGAGTTTTAAATGAAGAACAAGTAATTTTTTTCTGAGTGAAGATACACACATTTTTCCCCCTCATTCCCCTATTTTCTAACTCTTCCTTTCCCCATTTACAAAAGCTTTGTTTCCATGTTTTTTTTTTAACTTCTCCCCTTCCACCCCTCCTTGTTCCCCTCTCTACCTGAGCATTTTCTTCCTTTTTACAATATCTGTTACACACTTCGGTCCTCATTCACACTTTCGGTTTCTCACACCAGAGAAAAACAGGGTATTTACATATGTGTCCGATTTATTTCACATAGCCTGGTCTCATGGTGCACCCATTTAGCTAGAAATGTCTCAAATGCCTCTCAATTGTTTCTTTATGGCAGAGTAGTACTCCATTGTATAAAACTCCACATCACCTTTATCCATTCACCAGTTGATGGGTATTTAGGTTGTTTCCAAGGTTTGGCTCTTACAAACTCTGCTGCTGTAAACATGGGTGTGACTATGTTGCTGTGGTGTGATGCTTTTAATTTTCTCAGGAAGATACCAAGAAGGGGAGTAGCTGGGTCAGATGGAAGCTCTAATCTTAGTTTTTTGAGGAAGCGCCACACCGATTTCCACAGTGGTTGCCCCAGTCTGCACTCCCACCAGCAGTGGAGAAGAGCTCCTTTTCCCCCACAGCCCCACCAGCATTTGTTGTTGGTTGACTTGTTGATGATAGCCATTCTTTCTGGAGTGAGATGGAATCTCACTGTAGTTTTAATTTGCATCTCTCAGTGACCAATGATAAGAGCAAATAATTGTTACAGTTTTGTATTTTGTGTTTGGAAATTAAGATTAAAGAGACTATAACAGTGTCTCATCCACCCCTTTGGTTCTCAGGATTTTAAGTTTTTAAAGTAGCTTTATTAGCGAAAATAGAATAACAGCATTTTGTTTTATTTTTGTATAAATTATGTATGTAAGAGCGAACATTGTATTTGAGTAGTAATAATAAACCTAACTTTGAAATATTTATATAACTTAAAAACTGAAGAAACACTGATGTATATACCATTATAGGCTTGATGATTTTCAACATATTTCTTCATGATATTTAGTTCTGTTCTAATTTAAAGAAAAATTTAAGAAATACACTCTTGTTCCTTAACCAGTATTTCAAAATCTCTCTTCTGGCAATTTGTCAGATTTAATTTGATCAGAAGAATTTTTTAAAGGACAGAAACTATTTCACAGCTAATGTAGTTTTTGGAGGTTGTGGTTTTGCTTTTCTGAGACAGGACTTCACTGTGTTATTGTCTGGGCTGGCCTTTGGACTTCCAATCCTACTGCTTTAGGCTCTGAAGTGCTGGGATTACAAGTGTGTGCCCCATTCCCAGCAAACTTGTGTTTTCACCCCTTTGGATTGAACCCAGAGAGCTCTGAGCTACACCTCCGGCCCCTTTAGTTTTATTTTGAGATAGGGCTCTCTGCATCGCCCAGGCTGGCTTTGGACTTGCAGTCTTCCTCCTTGCAGTCTTCCTCCTGAATAGATGGTATTGCAGGCCTTCATTACCTGGCTTGGGTAAGAATTCATTTTACACAGAGAAAGCTAGTTAGATGGATGTATGTGTCTGGTCTTGAACTCGTTTTAAATTTGATGGTTTAAGATAGCACAGGGTTCACAATTTTAAGTTGCTTAAACTGTTACCTGTACTTAATAAAATTAACCTCAGGTGGCATTATGTTTTCTTTGCAGTGTATGTTAATTGTGGTGAACCACCTCTTCTAGAATAATTTTAATTACATATCAAAGCAGCAGTGCTTGGTTTGTTTGGTGGGTCTGTTTAACCCAGAGCACAAAAATCGTGCTTGGCTTCTTTTTTAAAAGTAAAGTTAAATAATACTGAAGTTTATGTTCTATGTTCTGTAGGAATTTCAAAGCAATGTATTTTAACAAGATAAATTGAATAGTATATACTTCTTAATAAAAAGTTGCTGTGTCTACTATAAAGTGTTATACTTGTTATATAATCATTGCTGTAGTTGTATAGTTGCTTTGTGCAGGTTTTCAATTTTTAAGCCTATATGTAAAATAAGGAAAGACACGATACAGTTATAACTGTGCTATTTCTTTCTTTCTTCTTTTTTTTGGTCTTTTTGAGACGGGCTCAGGCTGGTCTCGAACTCGTAATGATCTTCTTGTCTCAGCCTCTCTGCTGGGATTACAGGCATGTGCCACCATGCCCAGCCTAACTGCTGTTTCTAAGATACCTAATAGTGCCTTATTAAAGAATGCTAAACCAGTGCTTTTTAATGAAAAGAAATGCAATTAAGCTGTGTCTTGTGGCACATGTCTGTAATCCTAGCTACTTAGGCTGAGTAAGGAGGATGGCAAATTTGAGGGAGGCTGGTGAGCCAATTTTTTCTTTCTTTTTTTTTTTGAAACAAGGTCTCACTGTGCAGTTTAGGCTGGCCTTGAGCTCACTTTGTAGCCCAGGCTGGCTTTGAACTCTCGATGATCCTCCTGCCTCAGCCTCCTGAGTGGTGGGATTACAGGTGTGTACCACCATGCCCAACTACAGTGAGCCAATTTAGTGAGACTCTGTTCTTTTTTTTTCTTTGGTACTGGGAATTGAACTCAGGACCTTGTGCTTGCGAAGCAGGCACTGTGTCTGCTGAGCTATATCTCTTGCACCAATTTAGTGACACTCTGCCTCCAAAGAAAGTGAATAAAGGGTGGGAGATGTGGCTCCATCCTGAGCACTGTGTGTGTGTGTGTGTGTGTGTGTGTGTTCAGGTGTCAAAGTATTTTTTTTGTCTTTTTGAGACAGGGTCCCACTATGCAGTTCAGGCTGGCCTTGAGCTCACTTTGTAGCCCAGGCTGGTCTTGAATTTGCGACAGTCCTACCTCATCCTACTAAGCGGTGGGATTACAAGCGTGTGCCACCACACCTGGCCTACAGTGCAAGTCTTAAAAGGTTTTTTTTTTTTTTTAAAGGTTTCTTATAGGCTAAAATTTCAAACTCTGGGGGGATTAACATAACAGTATTTCTACACAGAATCTTCCTGCCTGCCTGCCTGCTGCCCTCCCTCCCTCCTTTCTTCCTTCCTTCCCTCCCTCCCTTCATCCCTCCCTTCTTTCTCCCTCCCTCCCTCCCTCCCTCCCTCTCTCTCCC
>PVLD010021379.1:0-31594 GCA_004027595.1 Dinomys branickii
AGAAATTGATAAAAGTAACAACCACCTTCAAAGAGCCAGGAAGTCACTGGCCTGACCTCCCACAGAAAAAGCCCAGCTCTGCATTCATGCCCTCTTGCTACGTGACTCGCTTCCCCATTTGATCTCAGTCCACTCAGTCTTACCTGGACAATTATGCCTGTAATCTTATTGGTGGACCATAGTGTTGTCCATTTCCCCTACCTTGGACCCGCCTCACCTCATGGTTTTTCCCTGTAAAGTCCCTAAAAAAGACAGAGTTGGGGGTAACCCACTTGGGCCTCCCTTCTATCCCCCTCTTGGATAGAAGGTTTTTTTCTCTCAATAAATATATTCTGCTCTTAACCTCCATTGTTCCTAAAATTCATTCTTCGGTTTTAGAGAACACGAACTCATCTGATATCAGTCAGGTTGGGATATTTATTTTCCTGTATCACTATCATGTGTAATGCCTAGACATTCCCCAAAAGTCCCCTCAAAGAGACTCTCTTCACCAAGGCTGGTATGGTGTCTCCATGTCCCCCAAGCGTCATGTGCTCCTAGGCGAGGCTTTTGGGAGGTGGCTGGATCGTGGGTGTGTGATGCTGGGATATGTACTCAATTGTCCCCTAATGGGCTTAGCAGGGTTCTGGGTGTGCTGGGTGGGTTTACGGCAGAAGGAAGCCCCACCCTGGGTGTGGGTGGCACTGACCAATAGCTTTATAGCCTGAAGGGAATAAAATGGGAGGAGAAGCTCACTGCTGCTGTTTCACTGCTTCCGGTCTGTCACGCTGCCGTGCCTTGGAGCCAGCTGACTGAGGCCTCTACAAACTGTGAGGTAAAATGAACCTTTCTTCATATAACTTGTGGGGGTCAGGTATTTTGTCCCAGTAATGAGAAAGTAATTAAGACAAAAGCCTTGAGAAATTCATAGGTGAGGAAAACAGGCAGCTAGTGATTGTTCTGAGGTGAGGTACATAAGAGAGGATGCTGCTAAAATGAAATTCTTGACTTCAGGGAGGATGCTAGGCTCCCAGAGCTGCGGAAGCCAGGAGCAGGACTTTCCTGCCACAAGCTGGGTGTGAAAGACGGTCGGGCTGGCAAGGTTACCAGAACAGCTTGTCCAGGAGGTGCTTTGGTGGTAGCTTGTTCTTTAATGGCTCCCTAAGGCCAAAATTGTTCTACTGCATTTGGATATCTGAAAACATTCAGATCTGATAAAGAGAGATGTGAACTGAGTCACCATGGGATAAAATCCTGCCTACAAACCAACTTCCAGGCCTGAGTCTGTGCTCAGACCTGGAGGCCCTTGAGTGCAGAAGAGTTCAGGTACACTCGAACAAGGGTCCTGCCGTGACAGACCAGGCCCAGGCCCATCTCCTCCCAGGCCTCTCCAGCACAGCCTGCCCGCATTCACTAGGGTAATTCTCTGCATATTGATCTTTAGCTATGAACTAATCTAATTTCTGGGGACCTCAAATGTCACCGGCATCCACCAGTCAGAGTGGAATCTTATAGAAGAAAGTGAACAATGGGACTTTTTCTTTTATACCTATCCAGAAGTAACAGAATGTTTGTTCGTTCCTTGAGAAAAGCCCTTGCTAAGTAACACAGCTAGGCTCAAATTTTCAGTCCTCCTGCCTCAGCCTCCCAGAGTGCTGGGATTACAGGTATGAGCCTCCATGCCCGGCTGCACAAGATGTTTATTGACACGCCATCCTATAGGGTGCTAAATATTTCTATCTTTGCTTTTACTTTTTATTTTTTAAAATATGCAAAATATATTTTACGTAAAATCATGGTGCATTTTTTAAAAACGCTAGTAATGACACTAGCTTCAATAATTATTAACTTTAACTATTCACTTTAATTATTAACTTTGAAGCTAATCTTATTCCTGCTATACTTCCTACCTTCCTCTCTCCCCTGATTATTTTGAAGCAAATTTCTGACAGTATTTGGTTGTAAATATTTCAGTATGTGCTTCTAGAGGACAAGGACTCTTCTATTTTTACATAGAAAAAAATCAATACCTTAGTAGAGTTTTGAAAAATAAGCTATTAAAAAATAGAAAAAGAAGCTGGGTGTGGCAGTGCATGCTTGTAATTTCAGCACTTAGGAGGCTGAGGCAGGAGGATCAATGTGAGTTTGAGGCCAGCCTGGGCTACAAAGTGAGCTGAAGACCAGCCTGAACTGTATAGTGAGACCCTGTCTCAAAAAGACAAAAAAAAAACCCCAAAAAAGCTGTTGCATCTTTCTCAGATATTCAAGCATCTGTGAAAAATGCTCAAAGCTTGGTGATTATAGCAGTGAAGATATAGTAGGCAGAAACCACGCAGTTATTTGAACAGAGGAACTCTAATGTAAAGAATGATTCACTAGTAACAGAACATTAACAACTAACGGACAAAAAGAACCCTAAAGAACGGAAATAGCAGCCATGGGGGAGAAGCTACTACATCTAGGCTTGAAGCAGGGGACCTCTGGAGGTACGAAAAAAACCCAGCCAATGTGTTTTTCTATTATTTCAACATAGAATACCTCTATGACCTCTGATCAAAATGTGTGGGGATTTCTTCCCACCGGCAACCAATCAGCTCTCCTGCAGATTCTCTAGCAGGCATCTGGGTGTCCTCTCATTCACTCAGTACCAGCCAGGTGGGTTGGTACAGAACTGTAATCTCAGCACTCGGGAGGCCGAAGCGGGGGATTGCCAAGCGGGCGGATTGCCGTGAGTTCAGGCCCAGTCTAAGATGTATAATGAGACCCTGTCTCAAGAAAAACAATCCAGTTCTGACACTGTTACCAAGACTATTCCTGCTTAGATCCCAGTCTTGGAGATCAGGCTGTGCTTCTGACCCAGGTTCCCACTGTCCCCTCTTAGGCTCAAGTAATTTGCTAGCACAGCTCACAGGACTCAAGGAAGCACATCCCTTATGTTTACTTTTATTACAGACGAACAAGTTGTGACCTGCTCTGTGGATATTACTCCTTTTTTTCCCATCTCAATGAGGCCATGTTATGCTGTTTTATAGGTACTGATATGCAAAAGATCCTAATAGGATAAGCAATATTTTTTTTTGAGATGGGGTCTCACTATGTAGCCCAGGCTGGCGTCAAATTCAAAATGATCCTCCTGCCTCAGCATCTCAAGCACTGGGATTACAGGCGTGGGTCACCACACCTGGTCTTAATTTTTTAATTTAATTGGAAACTGAGGCTGCCATTTGGCACTTCTCAAACCCCTGGGAAAACAGGCCTTATGCTGAGTGTGTCAGTGCATGTTGTAGTAACCTTCCTGAACATCAAGAGAACTTGAGCTCCTGCTGCATAATAAGCAAGGAAAGCATAGCTACACCCAGGAAGTCCTTGGGGCAACGCCTAAGACTGCCAAGCCTCAGCTTCCCAGGAGTGGAAGAGTGGGTCAGGCCACTGGGTAACAAACATCAGTTAGCCAAGGTAAAGTCTGAAGGTCAAATCTGTGCAATTTGGGATGAAGGAGGGAAATCAAGAATACTTTGGCCTTGTGACCTGATGCACAAGCCTGGAATATAGAATTAGCAACATTTTCTTCCTTGCCGTGTGATATATTCACATATTCAAATTAATTTTCTCTTTCTCTCTCTTCACTGATACAGGATATTCCAGGGATGGTTAACTTTACAGTTCAGTCTTGTAGATTACGAAGCACTGAGATGGATCATGCCAGAGCTGGAGGAAGGATGGAGACCATCCAGAGATCCTGCATTTGAACATGAACACAGGGACTGGTGAGAATGGTGTGCTCCCCTGGGAAAGGGGTGTGTGGTGGTCAGCCTTGGTTGTCAACTCGTTCAGGCTGAGAAGCACCTAGGAGATTAGGAAAGTACTTCTGGGGGAGTCTGTGAGGGTTTCCAGACATGGCTGGCACATGGGACAGCAAACTGAGGAGACCCACCCTAAACACAAGTGGCTCCATCCAATGGGGGTCAGATGCAAGAAAACAGAACCAAGAGCCTGCCAGCTGGGCTCTTCCCCTCCCCTTTCACGCCCTGGCCGCCCTGAGGGTGCTGCCTCCTCTGCTGCAGTGCTCCAGCTCCCACCATGGTTTTTAAAGCCTACTTCAGGCGCAAAGCAACGGCACCAGGAGACCACAGACTGGAACCTCTGAACCCATGAGCTCAAATAAGCCTTTCCTCGTCCAAGTTTTTTTCTTAAGTCTTTGGTCACAGTAACAAAAACCTGATTAGCAAGTTGAGAGCACAGAGGACAACCACATGGGACTGTATGTAAGAACCTTTCTCTTTTGGAGGAGTAAATATTAGGAAAATGAGGTATGTGTTGGACAATCAAGGGGATGGACTGTAGAGAATGTTTTCTTCTTTTCTTTCTATCTTTCCTTCTTCCTTTCTTCCTTGTAGAGGTGCTAAGGGACTAACTTTGGATCACCTTCCTAAGGTTGGAAAATTTCCAACCTTATGAATTTTAAAGGATGGGAAGAACCTATCCCACCATGGAAACCAAAGCCATAGATATTTGCTTCCCCAGACTCCGTCACCATGAGTGAAGAGCAGATGACCTGAGTTAACCAGGTGCACACAGCTCTGAATTGGAAGTGAGTGATGCTGAAAAGCAGAGGTTGCATAAGAGCCCCGCTATTAGTGTGCTGGGCAAGATGACAGCACCCCTGAGAGATGGGGCAGGAAGTGCTACCTGGGACAGTGCCCAGCCACAGGGCAGCACTGTCCCCAGACCAGGTCTGAGACATACTTCAGCAGCCGTCCCACAGCCACGTGGCCACCTCGTTTCTATGCATTGTGCTTTCTAGAGACTTGAGGCAGCCAATTCTTTTTTTTTTTCTTTTTTTTTTTTGAGGCAGCTGATTCTCAGTGACTTGCTGCTTTAATGTGCAATTAGTTGTGCAGTTGCCTTCTGATGTACACTAAGGACTGTGCCCGAGAGAGGATGATACCACCTCACTTCTGAGTGTGGAACCTGAAGCTCTAAACTGGCTCCATGACCTTCAGGACAAGACAGAGCTGAGGAGTGGCAGGGTTGGGTTTGGCTCCAGGTCAGTTTGTCTTTCTTGGTTGTGTTTTTGCCTGTGCATTCTCCAACACCCAGAAGTGAAATGTTTTCTTCCACTGAGGAAAACTGCTCAAATCAAAGTCGGTATTAAAGGAATGCGGAGAAAAGTCAGGTACAACATTTTAGTGGAAAGTGAAGAAAATCCATTTTTCCAACAACAATTCCCAAATTCCTGGAGTGGAAAGTTTTGGAATGCCATGCACTTCAAAACAAAATCTGTTTCCTTTCTCTGCCAGAGCATGCCAGGGGAAAAAATATTGTTCCAAAGAAATTCTAAGAAGAAAGTTAAAGGGGAATAACATCTTTCCCTTTAAAGTGGAGATAATCTTTTTAAGAATCAACAAAAAGGATAAAACTCTAGGGACCCTCAGGTTCCTGTCTTATCATTAAACAACTGTGGGAGGTGTACAAATTCCCAGTGAAGAAGGCCAGCCTTTTCACAGGAACATCGGATTGAAGAAGTGACTGCTACTTTTTTTTCTTTTTTAGGCAGGGTCTCACTATGCAGTTCAGGCTGGCCTTGAGCTCACTTTGTAGCCCAGGCTGGTCTCAAACTTGCAACAATCCTCCTGCCTCAGCCTCCCGTGTGTTGGGATTACAGGTGTGCGCCACTACACCTGGCAACTGCTTTGATCAGAGTAACACCTTCAGAGATTTTTGGACTGCTTGGTCTTTCACATAGTTGGTGCCCAATAAATACTTACTAAATGAATATTTTTTATCATTTCTTTATTAATAGCTTAAAACCATCTAATCTGGAATTTAGAACCTACCTAGAAGGATGATTTGCAAATCAGGAATTAATTTCATCCTTTTTAAAGGCAGAGTGCCAAAAGGATTCATTTTTGCCAGTGCCCCCGATTTCACTGCCTCACGTTGCTGGTGCCATGGAATGGAGCTGGGAGCAGATGAAACGTGGCCAGCAGGACCAGGCTTTCTGCCTAAAGGATCCTTGCAAGTAAAAAAAGTTCCATGGAACAGGAATAAAAAGCTCTGGCCCAGAAGCGAGAGTGCGCTCGGCACTGATGCCTGCTTCCTCCGAATTCCTACACCCCAAGCAGGTATGTTACACTATCCCACCACTGCATATCTGTGTTTATTGTGGCATGGTTCACAATAGCCAAGACACAGAACCATCCTCGGTACCTGTCAACAGATGAAAATGCAGCTGTAAAGAAGAACAAAATTTTGTCATTTACAGGAAAATGGATGGAACTGGAGACTATCATGAAGAGCAAAATAAGCCAGACTCGGAGACAAGTAGCTCATGTTTTCCCAAGTGTGCAGGAGCTTAAAACAGGTGACAGGAAAGGAGAGACCATTATGAAATAAAAGGAAAGGAATAAGGAGAGGAGAGAGAGTGTGGGGGAGTGACGGGGAAAGAAATATGATCACAATACAGTATACACATTGACACCCAATATTTTGTAAAATAGCTACTAATGATAAACAGAAAAGCAGAATCTACGTTACTTTCTAAAATTGCCTCTCTTTTTTTGTCTTTTTGAGGCAGAGTCTTGCTATACAGTTCAGGCTGGTCTTGTAGCCCAGGTCAGTCTCGAACTCACAGTGATCCTGCCTCAGCTTCCTGAGTGCTGGGATAACAGGGCTGTGCCACCATGCCCCGCCTAAAATTCCCTTTTAAAAGTAGGCACACTATTTTTTTTTTTTAATCCCTGAACTAAAAAGAAAAGAAAGACCTGCAATTCTTAGTGTCTGGGATTCCATTCTACCCACCAGAAGGGAACTCATAGATTCAGTAAATATTTCATCTCCTCTAGGATTGATATTTGGTGACTCAGAAGACAAACCTATGACCCAGCCAGCATCACAGGCACAGGCTCCTGGTTCTTAACTTTTAAACAGTTTTTATATAGAGGCATAGGATGTCCAGCATAAAACCCCCTCCCCTAGAGAGGTCCTTGTTCTAACCCTCAGAACCTGTGAATATGTGACCTTACACATCAGAAGAGACCTGCATTTCTTCACGTATTTGTCGGCCATTTCTACTTACATGACCAGCTATTCCACTTCTAGGTGTCTGTCTGAAAGAATTAAAGGTATCATATTATGGTTCATACCCATGTTTATAGTATATAGTTAAATCTTGGAAGTAGCCTATGTGTCCATCAAGAGATGAACGGAGCCAGGCCTGGCGGCGCACGCCTGTAATCCAGCACTCAGGAGGCTGAGGCAGGAGGATCGCTACAAATCCGAGGCCAGGCTGGGCTACAAAGTGAGCTCAAGGCCAGCCTGAACTGCATAGCGAGACCCTGTCTCAAAAAGACAAAAAGAAAAAAACAAGAAAGAGAGATGAGTAGATAAAGAAAATGTGGTATTTATACACAATGGAACACTAATCTGCCATAAAAAAGGATAAATTTGAGTCTTTTGTAAGAAAATAGACGCACCTGAGACCATAATGTTAAGTGAAATAAATCAAGATACACAAGCTTAAATAGCACATGGTTTTTCTTATATGAGAAGCCCAGATTATAAATAAAGACCAAAATACAAGACAGATAATAGAGTAGGGAGATAGATCTTTCTCATATGAGAAAGGGAATGAGAGATACAGAAAGGAGAGAGAAGTGGGATGCAAAAACAAGAGATGTTAGGGCTGGGGATATAGCTCAGTGGAATAAGTGCTTGCCTAGCAAGCACAGGGTCCTGAGTTCGATCCCCAGTACCGCAAAAAAAAAAAAAAAAAAAAAAAAAAAAAAAACAAGAGATGTTATGTCCGTGTTCCAGTTCCCCACAAGGAACATAGACGTACACATGGAGGAAGGGTCTCTGTAGAGTGATTAATGGCTAAGGATCATGAGGTAGGGAGCGTATCCTGTCTCACCTGTGTAGGCCCAGCTTTATCATGTTAGTCCCTTAAAAGCAGAGAAACTTCCCTGATTCTCTAAGATAGCTCAGAGGGGAGGAGAGGAAAAAGAAGCCAGTTCCTGGCTTTGAAAATAGACAAGGACGGTGGGTCCAGCTCAGCCTCAGCTAACACCCAGTAGGAGCAGGGGCCACAGTCCTCCAGCTACAAAGAGCTAAGTTCTGCTAAGGGACCAAAGGAGGGCTGGGAGATAGCTCAGGGGCACAGGTGCCTACCTGGCAAGTGCAAGGTCTTGAGTTCGATTCCCAGTACCAAAAGAAAAGAAACCAAAGGAACAAGGAAACAGATCCTCCCTTAAAGGCTCCAAAAGGGGTCCATTGAGACCGCCAATAACTAACTGTGCCAGCTGAGCTGTAAAATGTGTGGTAACTTGTTAGGACAATAGAAAACTAACAAGGCATAAGCCTCCCCCTGAGAGCTGATTATTCTCTTCCAGTCCAAGTATGCTTTAGAAACAAGTATTGAGGCGAAGTTGGAGAACAGAGCCTGCTTTGGGGTGTGTTGCTTTCAGACTTGTCTTCCTGGCCACCTACTAAAGCCCCTCCTGAAGTCTCTTTGGAGTGAGTGCCAGCACTTTCTTTTCTGTGTGAAATGACTCAAGCAGGTCACTGGGGTGAAGGTGTGGGTAGGCGAGTAGCTGAGCAGATTCCCCTCTCTGCTTCACAGAACGTTGGCATTACCTAGGGCCCAGGCAATCAGCTAGGTGAATCCCCTTATTTTATAGTAGAGGAAACAGGTGCCCAGAGAGTTCAAAGGACTTCCTTAAGCACACACAGCAAGCTCTGTCAGAGCTGGGACTCTAAGCCTGGTCTTTGGCTTCCATTTCAGGGCTGGTTTCCATCATGCTGGGGGTACCCAGCCCTGGATGTGCAATTCCCAAGAAAGCTTTAAATAAAATTGGAAGCTGGGCATGGTGGCTCATGCCTATAATCCCAGCACTCAGGAGGCTGAGGCAGGAGGATCATTGTGAGTTCGAAACCAGCCTGGGCTACAAAGTGAGCTCAAGGCCACCCTGAACTATATAGCAAGACCCAGTCTCAAAAAGACAAAAAATAAATTAATAAATTTTAAAAATTGGGTACTAGAGTCCATCCCAGAGATTCTGATTCAGATGGGTTTGGGTGGCCTCCAAATCAGTATTTTTATTTTTTATTTAAAAATTCTTCTAAGCCAGGTGTGGTGGCGCACACCTGTAATCCCAGCACTCGGGAGGCTGAGACAGGAGGATCATTGCAAGTTCAAGACCAGCCTGAGCTACAAAGTGAGCTCAAGGCCAGCCTGAGCTGCATAGCCAGACTGTCTCAAAAAGACCAAAAAAAAAAAAAAATCTAAATATTTATTAGTACATGTTTACAGTACATGATTACATCAGTTGGTACATGTGCATAATACATTTTGATTCTATTTCCTCTTTCCCTACACCTCCATATTTTTCATTTTTTGCCAGCATCAGCTTTATTTCTTTTATAAGCCTTTATCAAGTTAATTATGATAAACACAGATTAATAGCCAGACTAACAGGCCAAAAAAGATATAAAACAATTATACTAAATAAAGATACACTTTTAGATACATTGCCTATGCTAGATTACAATTGTCTCTCTGTCTCTCTGTCTCTCTTTTCTATTATCTGTCTTGTAGGTCCAGAGTTACAGCTCAGTGGCATAAGCGCCTGCTTGGCAAGCATGAGGTCATGAGTTTGATTCCTGGTACAAAAGAAAAAAAAGGGCTGGGGATATAGCTCAGTGGAATAAGTGCCTGCCTGGCAAGCACAAGGTCCTGAGTTCAATCCCCAGTACCGCAAAAAAAAAAAAAAAAAAAAAATCCAGATATCTGTCTTTTATTTTGTACTTTATTTACATAGGGAGCTTTCGCAGCCTCTCGATCGTTTGTATTTGATTTCTTGATAATGACCATTCTTTGTGAGATGGGAACTCAGGGTTGATTTAATTTGCATTTTTCTATGGGCCAGCAATGATGAACACTTTTTTATGTGTTTATTGGCCATGTGACTTCTTCTAAGAGGTGTCTATTCATTTCAGTTGCCCCCTATTTTTTCTTTTTGAGACAGGGTCTGGCTATGCAGTTCAGGCTGGCCTTGAGCTCACTTTGTAGCGCAGGCTGGTCTTGAACTCGCAACCATCCTCTTGCCTCAGCCTCCCGAGTGCTGGGGTTACAGGCGTGCGCCATCACACCAGGCACGAAATCAGAATTTTTAAAAGCTCTCTTAAAGCCAGGCATGGTGGTGCCAGTCTGTAGTCCCTGCACTCAGAACACTGAGGCTGGAGGATAGCTGCAAGTTCGAAGCCAGCCTGGGCTACATAGTGAGTTCAAGGCCAGCCTGCACTAGAGCCTGTCTCAAGAGCAAAATTAAAAATAAATAGATAAAAGCTCTCCTATTCACTCACTGTTTTTACATTTTGGCCCATTCTCAGCACGCACCGAATTCTACTTAAAGGATGAATGATAATCCATGCCAAGCACAACATAGAGACCAATACCAATGTTATTCCTGGTGACCATAGCTTTTCATTAGATGCAAAGTGAAAGCAAAATATTTAACTGGATTCCCCTATTTTCTCTTCTAAAAGAAGTTCTCTTCCCGTGCTCGTTTATCTGTGCCACAGAACTTTCCGCCACTTAGAAAGTCTGGCACCCGACTCGTTTCCTGACCTTGTCCCACAGCTGTCAGTGTTTCTTTTTCCTGTAAGGGCACCAGGGACTTCCTTAACTCCCCTTCCACCTGCCCGCCACTTCCGGTCAGCCCTGGGCACCAGCGAGGCTGTGTGCCCCGCAGCACTCTGCCCTGTTCCTTCCTCCCTCAGCTTCCTTCCTCACTCGCTCCCCTCAGGGTCTCCTACCGAAACCTGCCCCACCCCAACGCCAAGAGGCTGCTGGAGTCCTTCACAGATGACAGTTGTACACAGAAAAAACTACAGCGTTTTTATTTTTAAGGCTAATAATATTTGGTTTATTAAAATTGGTTCTTTGTTTTTGTTTTTGCTTCTGTTTCTGTGGGGGTTATTTTGATTTTAACTTCTTGGTTTTTTGAGACAGGGTCCTGAATTATGATTCGGGCTGTCCTTTACCCACTATGTAGCCCAGGCTGACTTTAAATTCGTGGTGATTTTCCTGCCTCAGTCTCCTGAGTGCTGGGGTTACAGTGTGTGCCACTGTGCCTGCAAAGTTAACATTTTTAAACACAGGGGTTTTTATTTTGTTTTGGTTTTGGTTTTTTGAGACAAGATCTTGCTCTGTGGATGGCCTTGATTTCACTATGTAGTCCAGGCTGGTTTCAAACTCATGGAAATCCTCCTCCTGCCTCAGCCTCCCAAAAGCTGGGATTACAGGTGTGCCCCATTGTGCGGGGCTAAAACCGAGGTTATTTTTTTTTTTTTTCCGGTACCGGGGGTCGAACTCAGGACCTTGCGCTTGCCAGGCAAGCGCTTATGGCACTGAGTTATACCCCCAGCCCCAAACCCAGGTTATTAATCTTTTTGTATTTTAAGTAAAAAATCTTCATATTCTAATTATTAATCAAGAAGGAAAATTCACTCATTTTTTTATTTTAAAGAGAAAAAACAATAACAAAATAACAACAAAGACAAAAACAAAACAACACAAGAACAAAAAAATGATACAAAGGGCCAGGGATATATAGCTCAGCCACACAAGCACAACATCCTGAGTTCAATTCCCAATACCAAAAATAGAAAAAACAATGATACAGAATTTCAAAACAAGATGATAGGAACTTAACAATGGTTGTTGTATTACACATTGTTAATTTCAAGGAAGTTGCTCAACACTCACGTTTAAGGAGTGCCTTTACAAATGAACTAAATGCTCTTAAATATTTTAAAACTGCAGATTTAGTCCATTTTCTTTTTCTTTTTAATTTTTTTTTCTTTCTGGATGATAATCTGGCTCTCCAGTAACTTCAGTGTCACAGTGTTCACCAGACCCTTCACACCTTATGAAATTATGGTATAAAATTTCACAGTTTACTGCATACACCAGGACGTCGGGGTTCTGTATTCTTTTCATCTTTTCCTAGCATGACAGGGCCACACCCAACAAGTTTCGTTTTGTTTTGCTTTAGTTTGCTTTTTGAAACATGGTCTCACTGTGTAGCTCAAGCTGGCCCTGGACTCAGTAGCCCAGCCTGGCCTCAAACTCACAGCCTCAGCCTCCTGGGTGTGGGATTATAGGTGTGTGCCACCATGCCCAGCTTCCAAACAAGTCTGAAATAGGCTTCCTCTGGCTTCTCCTGGTTGGCTCCACAAGTACCGCATTTGGTATTAAGAATTCCCACTGCACGCTCATCCCACCCCACAACAATGAGCTGTCCTGTTTCTGCTCCACCCCCGTTCTGTCTCAACATCCCCACAGCAGCCGAATTCCAGGGCTGAGCCCCAGCTTCTGCTCCCTTCCCCCTCAGCGTTCCCTTTTTCTCCACTGGCCCTTCATGGGTCACGCCAAGCCCACCTTCTCTGACCACCACAGCCCAGTGTGATTTCTCCCTCCTCCACACACGGATCACTGACTGCCAGCGCTGTGTATTCAGTGTTAACCACACATAGCATATTATTGGTAGGTTTTTGTTTTGCCTGTTTTGTCTTCTCCTTTACCTACATCATAAACTCCCAGAGGGGAGGGGTGGTGTTTCACAGTAGGGATGGCCCTGCCCGTGTCCTAGCATGGGACCTTTTTCATGGCCACAGCTCAGTAAGACCTGGTTAAGTGATTGAGTGGTTGGCTTTATAAGCAAGTCGCTTCCTAGAGGGCCTGCCTCATTCTGCTTCCACCCAATATGCTATGGGAAGTCAACGAGATTGAGCAATATGAATCCAAACTAACCACTTGAGGCTTACGACACACCCTTTCAGGAGGTACCGTGCAATTCAGCTTCTCGGCTTTTTTGAGGCAGATTTGCTGACTTGAACCAGCCAGTAAATTTCACAGATTTTCCATGCTGAAATTATGTTGCTTGTGGCTTTTCAAATATTTCCAGTTGAAAAATGTCTTCCCGTGTAATTAACTGAAAAGAAAGTGCTGGTTAATACTCTCAAAGTGCCTGATTTCTCAACAAGGGATGTTTGTGAGCAGACAAGATGCAAGAAGGAACACAGATAGTACAACTGGGGCCGCTGGGCTCCTCCCCTCCACACGCTGCTGGGCCACACACGCACGCACGCACGCACGCACGCACGCACGCGCTCGCGCTCACCAAGACCTGGGCAATGCACAGGGTCAACCCCCCAGCCCTTGCTCTGAGGCCCACTACCAGGGCCGAGATGAGAAAAACAGAGACCTGGGCCTGCCCCGGAAAACAATGAAATCCCAAACCAGGACTCCTGAGTGCCAGGCCTATCAGCATGACCTGCGTTGACCTTTCTTTCCTTGGCACTCACTGAAGGGTCACCTGTACGCATTGTATCTCATACATCCTACTGTAACAGTGAATTATGGGAAAGGGTGTCTGCGATAGATACAGCTGACATGACTCAGCACCCTGTCAATCACATTGTCAGTCATGTTCTGGAAGACCCAAGGAGAGAGACCGTAAAACCAGAAACATTTTAAATTGTCACACCCACCACCTCTGTTGCTCATGCCACTTTCCTTTCCACCAGCTCCAGCCCACCTGTTCTGAGCACACTATCACCTGATTAAAACTTTTTCTGCTTTTTCCTTACCATCACATGCTATGTCCAGGTCTTCATTCCTCACACACAAGAACTTAGAAACCTGTCTGGGATCTCATCACCCAAGGCAACAGAAAGAGGCCACACCATTAGAAAAAATGCAAATTAAAACAACACTGAGATTCTGTCTTATATGAGAAAGAATGGTCATCACCAAGAAATCAAATAATAACAAACGCAGGAGGTGCTACTGGGGAAAAGGAGCCCTTCCACACTGCTGGTGGGAATGTAAATAAGTACAGCAGTGGTGGAAATCAGTATAGAGATTCCTGAAAAAACTGAAACTAGAACTTCCATTTCATCCAGCTATTCACCTGCTAGGTATTTTCCCGAAAGAGTTAAAGACATCACGTTCCAGAGACACGTGAACGCCCTGTTTATAGCAGCACAATTCATAATAGCTCAGTCTTGATCCCCCCACTCCTGTACGCAGGGATCCAACTCAGGGCCTTGCGCTTTCCAGGCAGGCGTTTATACCACTGAGCTATACCCCAGCCAATAGTTTAATTTTGAAAGTGGCCCATGTAAACATCAAGAGATGAATGAACACAGAAGACATGGTATTTATACACAATGAGCACTACTCTGCCAAAAAGAAAGATAAATTTGAGTCATTTGTACGAAGATGGGCACATGTTGAAACCATAAATGTTAAGTGAAATAAATAAGCCACAGAAGCTTAGTTTCTCGTATATGACAAACCCAGAGTAAAAACAAAGACCAAAATAAAAAATAGGTAATAGGAAGTAGGGAGCTAGACCTCCCTCAAAGGGGAAGAAGGTCAAGCAATGGAGGAGGGCTGAGGAGGAGAGGGGCAGGGATGTAAACAGACCTGGCATTTGTGCCGTGCATGTGCCAACTCCCCACAAGAAATGAGAACATGCTGTACTACACACCTGTATGAAAACTAAAATAAAATTTAAAACATGTTGAGGTGAGGTGGGATGTACACACAGCTCCTCTGAAACATGCAACCACTCCTTAGCTTAAGTAATAAATAGAGGCAGTTTTAAATAAAGGAAGATGGTTTATTTGGAAAAGAGCGAAAACAGCTACTCCAGAAGAGTGCGGAGCACCAGAACACAAACGCCTGTGGGTTTTGTCCTGGCTCCTGTTTATTTAGGCATGGTGCTTTCTCCCAGCCCTCGCTCAGACACCTGGACGCTGTCGCCCTCTGAGTGCTTCTCTGGCTGCGTGTGATCCGCACCTGAGCACCTTGGCCCCCATGGCTGCTGGTCCCTTCCTGTCCCTTTGTGATGGGTAAGTGTGGGGAAGCCTCCCAGAGGGGCAGTTCAGAGTTAGAAAGTAAGGGGACGTGTGTGCGGCTGGTGCAGGGGTAGTGATGCTAACGGGAGAACTATGCGCAAGTATGTGCACAGGTATGTGTCTTACGTGTTAAGTAAGGGTCCTCGGGTGGCTACCCCCGTCTCCCTTGCATTTTACCAGAGGGGGCCGGGGCTGGTTTCCTTTGTGTTTTATGTATGTGGCTTCCTCCTTGCTTTCTTAGCTCTTTCTAATACATTCTTATAGAGACTGTGTTGCCTGGCACCTCTCTGGGTCCAGAGAAAGTCTTTCTCACTGCTCAAGCCGTGGTCTACCTGCAGAGGCCAAAGCTGCTCTTAGTAAGATTCTCCATGAATTTTTAATAAAGCCACCTTTTCCTACCAAGGAAAAAAAAAAAAAAAAAAAAAAATATATATATATATATATAAAATGAAAGGGGCCACAAAAATCCTTTGGCCCATTTTAGCTACGTGGAAACTTTACAGGAAAATAGAACTTGGATTATAAGAACTCTGTGGCCTCTTGATACACATAGAAGAGCAAAATAGTGTTTGTCCGCAGCTCCCTCCACTCAAAAGAAGGAAATAGCGGAAAATGTCCACACGACCAATTAACCAATGTATAACAAAAGCCCTGGCTCCAGAGGCCTCTCATTTATTTCCACGGCCAGAGCTGCCTCCCAGCTCAGCTTCCAGTCTGGTGCTTTGAAATTGAAAGCAGTTGCCCCCTTCCCACCCAGGCCTGACACTGACTCATTAACTCCTCCAGGCCAAGTGTTTTACAAATACCCTACATCACTATGGCAACAGCCCAGCACTCTTGGGTGTGGCTGACTAAGTACTACTGCTTTTTTTGGTGGGGGTGCGGTCTGTTTGACTAGTTACAAGTTTCATACATTACTCACAGGAAGAGGCCCTTTGGTACAGGGGAGTTGTCACCCAGCAGGGAAGAAGCTAAAGGGGGGGGTGTTAAGAAAAAGAAATCCAAGTTAAACAACTCGATTTTTTTTATTAACAGGTACTATTTCAGTGGATAGGGTGTGATTGAAAAATGCACTGAATTTTTAAAATTCTTAAAATTCTTATTATTTTTTGGTATTGGCAATCGAACTCAGGAATTTGCACTTGCCAGGCAGGCACTTGTGCCACTGAGCTATATCCCCAGCCGAAAATTTTTAAATTATTACAGTAAAAGACACATTTCTGGAGCCAGGGATATAGCTCAGCGGCATAGCACCTGCCTGGCAAGCTATAAGGTCCTAAGTTCGATTCCTGGCACGCCCCCCTCACGAAAAGAAAAGACATTGCTGATCCCCCTTAAAATACTCACTCTCACTTTGGACACTTTTCCCATCTTTCTTGCCATTTTCTGAAGCAATTCTGGAAATCCTCTTTCATTAGTGTCTTTAGTTGTACCGTTGTATCTGCCTCCATGTCCTACATTGATTCAAGATGGTGCCTTTGACTTTGGGGAACAGCCAGAGCTTGCACGCTGGCAGGCCGGTGATTAATGGCAGTGTGTCTTTTACCATAATATTTTTTGAAGTTTAAGCACACACTATATATATTTTTTTATCAGCCCTTGCATGTCTCTGTGCTAACTTTAGTCAGGGGTCATACCAAGGTCGATGGGAGGCAGACGGGGAGAACTGCTGAGCCACTACGCGGCACCCTTAGTCTTCACAACATCGGTTACTCATTCCTGTTTTACAGATGAAGAAACTGACACTCCCAGAGCTTCCAGTTACACATCTGGCAGGAACAGAGCCAGGACCCAATTCCAGGGACCTGCCTCCTCCCTGCTCGGTCGGGCAGCCTCAGGTTACAGGACAGAAAGATCCTCGCAAATAGTTGGGTTTTGTTGTTGTTGCTGACCGTTGCTCAATTATATCAAGTCTTTAGAGATGAAAAGAGGACAGATTTGTAACTGGTCAGATTACTGCTAAGCAAAGCCGGAAGTGCAGGGTGGAGACGAGGCGAGGGAGGTGGCTCTGCCGCTTTCTTGGAGATGTGCATAAATTCCTCCGCCCGCAGCTATCAACCTACAACCTCTTTACACCTGTTAGCTTCCGCTCTTTCACGGCCGCTGACGCTGCCACGTTGACCGGGCCTCTCCGCTATCCCAGCCCTCAGCAGGAGGCGTCTTCAGGGGCAGGGCAGCAGGGGATCCACCGCCTGCGGGGCACACACGCACAGACCTATCCTGCGGTCGGGTGCAGGGGCAGAGGCCCCAAGGTCAGCCTTGTCCCCTGGAAAAGTGTGCTCGTTTGCCAGGACGCCTCACCGGCTGCTTTCAACGCTTGAACTCAGGAGGGTATTAACTTCACTGTTATTTGACAGATGGAAAGGAAAGCTGTTTCTCCACTTAGGTACTGAGCAGCAGAACAGGGAGTTCTGGTAAACTAAATGCAAAAGCAAACAGTGTTACGTTTAACCACCTTCTTAGGCACTTAAGTAGTTTAAGAGTTTGTCATTGCTGGCAAACAATATATTTTTTTTAGGAGGACGGACTGTTTTGTTAATTTTAGAAAAATCTTATTGAGATA
Source organism: Dinomys branickii (assembly GCA_004027595.1). Classification (NCBI taxonomy): domain Eukaryota; kingdom Metazoa; phylum Chordata; class Mammalia; order Rodentia; family Dinomyidae; genus Dinomys; species Dinomys branickii. The sequence goes on from PVLD010021379.1 coordinate 17,471, forward strand.
TAAATCACATCTCATACAATTCACCTAAAGTATACATTGCAAAGTTTTTTTAGTATGTTCACAGTATGTATAACCATCACCAAATCAATTACAGAGCATTTGTATCACCCAAGAAAGAAATTCCGTAACTATTAGTGGTTATTCTCAATCTCTAACTACCCCCATCTACTCTGTGTCCCCAACCCCAGGCAGTCACTTACTACCTTCTATTTCTATGTATTTGCTTACTCTTGAGGGGTTTTTTTTCTATCTAACTATAATTACATATTTTCAATCACCATTTCTCTGTCTGCCCCTGGCTATAAACACATAAGCCTCTAGTAACCAGCATTCTCCTCTGTCCTCTGAAATCAACTCTTTTACATCCCACACATGGGTGAAATCATAGAGTATTTGTCTTTCAGTTCTTGGCTTACTGTACTTCACAAAATTCCTCGAAGTTCACGCATGTCATCACAAATGACAGGATTTCTCGTTTTATGCTTGAAGAGTATGTCATTGTGTATATGTACCACATTTGTTTAATTTTTTTCTTTTTTCTTTTTGAGAGAGGGTTCCATGATGCAGTTCAGGCTGGCCTTGAACTCACTTTGTAGCCTGGGCTGGCCTCACACTCACAGCAATCCTCCTGTCAGCCTCCTGAGTGCTGGGATTACAGGAATGTGCCACCATGCCCGGCTTCACGTATTTTTTAGCCATTCATCTGTTGATGACTAGCAATTCTCTTAGTTCTCATCTGTTATTAAAGGTAACATGAAATTCCTCTGGGTTTACACCAGTATGCTATAAGCACCAACATTATTCTGGGTCACATGCAAAATCGTGCTACACTAAGAAAGTGTGATTGGCTTAGTCACCAGGTTAGGCCTGCTCAGGGCGATCAGCAAGATGCACTCATCAGAAATTCACCCTATCATCAGAGCACCGGCCCTGCAGCGGGGTTGCTGGGGTTCTCTCCACACCTCCGCCATTTACTAGTTGTGGGACTGGGCGTGGTACGGTCCCTCAATCTCCTTACCTGCAAAAGCGGTGTAATGATAGCTCTTACTCTTAAGGTTATTGTGAGAATCACAGAAACAAATTTGTGCCAAGTGCTTGCGATAATTCCTGGCCATCCTGCCGCACACCTCATTCTTAGACTGAGATCACACCCCTCGGCTGAGCTGACAGAAGTCCGAGTTGAGATCCGCACATCTGAAATATGGTGTGTGGAGAATGCCCACGTGCTTGCTGACTAGGGCCGCTATATAAAAGGCCAGGCTGGGCTGATTCATCTCTACTATTCATCTCAAAACATTCTGCTCCTGTTTTATTTTTGTACACTATTTATAGCTACAGGAACCACACCACATTGTTGGACCCCTAACAAGGCTAAGTCAAGCACAATTGCTTTTTAAAAGCAATTCTGATCACAACAAAGTGCCTGGATCAAGTTCAACGAAGGAGTCAAATCAGTTTTGGAAAAACAATAAACTCCGTTGTTCGCTGAATCTACTACGGCAGGGATGAACAACGCTGGATGGAGACCCAACCCCTGTTGTTCTAATCCCCACCTCCCTTCCGACAGGTGGGCGTAGGCTGGCATTACTGGTTTATTCTCTTGGGAATACGTGAACAGGCGGGATCTCGGGGTTACAGTCTGTGGTGGGTAGCAGAGCATGGGCAGTTGTCAGTGGAGTTTCATTTGCAACAAAAATACTTTTTATTTTATTTATTCATATTTATTTATTTATTTTGGTTTTTATTTTGCTAGGCAGTTAATGCTGGCCTTGAACTCACTATGTAACCCAGGCTGGCCTCTAATTTATAGTGATCTTCCTGCCTCAGCCTCCTGAGCGCCCTGCTTTTTTTTTGAACCACGTATTTACTTTGCAGTGGTCTTTGTAGACTGAGGGGCTGAAGTCGCCAAATTGCTGCTTGGTTACTGTCTCTTCTTTCATTTTCCACTCAGTGGCAGAAGCATCTACACTGATTATGTTTTGAGATTATTTTGAGAATTTCATAATTCCCATTCATCCCTTCTCCTAATATGATCAGCGAAGCATGCGGGAGTAGCTTGAAACTAGACCTTTATTTGTTTTTTGTTGTTGTTGTTTTGTCTTTTTGAGACAGGGTCTCGCTATGCAGTTCAGGCTGGCTTTGAGATCATTTTGTAGCCCAGCCTGGTCTCGAATTTGCAACAATCCTCCTGCCTCAGCCTCCTGAGAGCTGGGATTACAGGTGTGCAACACCCTGCCTGGCAAAACTGGACTTTTAAAGGGCAAGCTGCAGAAATATTATTTGACCAGAGTCATTTTCCTGATTTAAAAAACTTCCTTTTGGATTTCCAGATGAATCTCCCAATGTAGCAGAGATGCAAATACATTTCTGTGCACTCGGTCAAAGGTTTCTGATGGATACGCGCAAAGCTGCTGGGACTGGTTGTCAGCATGGGCCCGCCAGGATGGGACTGGCGGCTTGTGAGAAGCGGACCAGGGACCAGAGCGAACATGTGCCCACTCTGTCTCCCCAGGTGATGCCCTCCACAGTGTCAGGATGCAACAAGAAGGCCCTCACCAGCTGCCCACACGGTGCTCTCAGACTTCCCAGGCCCCAGAACAGAACACCAGGCTTCTACCTCTTGTGAACTACCTAGTCTCGGGTACTTTGTTATAGCAAGACGTCCATTTTTCAGACCAGAGCTACTAATAAATTCAAAGTCAGTGTGGTCAGATTCAAAATTCATTTCATTCTTTTAGTTAAGGACAGTAGTGTTAGAGTTTTGTCAATAAATATCTAGAAACAGCATTTTAAAAGTCACTGTGAAGCAGTTCCCTGCCATGGATTCAAATCTGTGACTTGCAAAATTGGTAGAAAGAGTGTTACAGATGCCAAGCACAGGGCAGGAGTGAGGGAAAGTTCTGGAGGACAACAGGATTTCTGCTTCCCTGTCACGGTAGGGAGAACTAGAGGCTGTAGAAGGGGTGGACAAATCCCCTCAGCATTTGCCAGGGTCAATTTCAATTTTTCAAAGTTACTTTCAAGAATGTATCGTTACCAAGCAACTGTAACCCAGCTACTACATTAGTGGTAAAAATACAACACAATCTTTCCAGTGAATAGTCAGGGCCTGACTCATTTCCACCAGTCTTTAAGATAATCGTTCACAGATCTGCGCCTCCTCCTTTTGTTTGGCTTTTCTTTTTTAGATAGGGTCCGTAGTTCAGGCTGGTCTTGAGCTCACTGTGTAGCCCAGGCTGGCCTCACCACCACGCCTGGGTCGTCATTTCTTTCCCTGAGTCCCAGGGGAAGAAATAATGTGAGTGAGGTATGGGTGGTGTGTGTGAGAGACAGACAGACAGACAGGTAGGCAGGCAGGCAGACAGAGACACAGGCCAGCAAACGAATGAACTTGATCAGTTTCCCAAGCAGCGGCTTAGTCAGATTAGCTGGAGATACTCTGCTAAACTGTAGCAGAATCCCTGTGTATCTAGGGGAACTGATTCAGGACTGACAGCTTCTACCACGAGGGAGTGGAGCGCGAGGGTTACTCACAAAGGCTCAGGCACCGAACGGTTTAGATTTAAATTACGACTCCTTTACTTATTAGCTATGTTCTCTTGGATGCATTAATTTTAATCTTGATAAGTTTTGATTCTTCTCATCTGAAAATTTAAGGTAACAACAGATCCTATACTGGAGAGCTGAAAGGGTAAAATGAGTTTAAACAGAATTACTGTTTAGAACAGTATATGACATGTGATACTGCACAGATGCCAGGGTTATTGTCACCTCTCCCGGTGAAGATCCCGGGTAAGTAAAACGTGCTGACCTCATCAATCAGGGATTGTCAGCAGGGATGAGATCACTTCCAGAAAGAGTTGGGGGGCAGGGGAGAGAGAGAGAGAGAGAAAGGGAGAGAGAGAGAGAGAGAGAGAGTGTGTGTGTGTGTGTGTGTGTGTGTGTGTGTGTGTGAGTTTTGGTCTCTTTTCAGTTGTCGCAGTGATTGGCAGGCACTGGCAGCATTTCATGGATAAGGTTAGGCCCAGACACTAGAGGTTCTGCAGTCAGGGTCCATGCGATAATGAAGTGGCCCATGGCCTTTATATACCTGGCTGCTCATGGGGGGGGGGACCGCTTTATGCCACCTGACCCTGGAGCAGACTGCCATGTTACCTAGGAGCACAAAAACATTTTACACAGCTTGACTATCGCTGAATTTTCCAGGAATGCAACTCTCGTGTAAATCAAGTCCAGGTACAGCCAAGCTTCATGTTGCTCAGAGTGTTCCCAAGAGTGGTTCATACTTTGTGAAATGAATGACAGCAGTGTAACTCAGCCATGTCAGCCGCTATTGTAGCACTGCAATCGCAGCAGTCTGTGTGGACGTGTGGGGTTTTTTTTTTTTTTTTTTGCAGTACTGGGGATCGAACTCGGGACCCTGCGCTTGCTAGGCAAGCGCTTATTCCACTGAGCTATATCCCCAGCCCGACGTGTGGGGTTCTTATCCCATCGTTCTGTCTCCCGAGGTAGTGACGCTATTATTTCCCTTGGATTGCTCCTTTCTGCCACAGTTGGTTCTGGTTTTAGCAGTTACTCATGGAGGTATAGCATTATGTGTTATTGTTTCATGACAGCAAAGGGAGTGTCACCAAATATTTGGTGTGAGAAGGATGTTGGACCAGAAGTGCTGGAAGGACAAGCAGGGCCCACACTTAAAACACCATGCAGCCAGATGTGGTGGCACATGAGTGTAATCTCAGCACTTGGGAGGCTGAGGAAGGAGGATCGCTGTGAGTTTGAGGCCAGCCTGGGCTATACAGTGACGTGAGCCATATCCTCAACCCACAAGTTAGTAACAAGACCCTGCCTCAAAATAAAAAATACAAAGCAAGGGTTGGGAACGTAGCTCAGTGCAAAGGTGCTGAGTTCAAGCCCCAATCCAGGGGCAGGGGTGATTTTAAGAGGGGGAAGGAAAAGAACAGGAAGAGTTGTAAGGAATTAAGAAACTAAATTAAGGGGGCTGGGGATATAGCTCAGTGGAATAAGCGCTTGCCTAGCAAGCGCAGGGTCCTGAGTTCGATCCCCAGTACCGCCCAAAAAAAAAAAAAAAGAAACTAAATTAAGATTTAAAAAAGAACATAATTACGGTGAACAGTATTAGGAAAAAGGTTGAAAGATAATACCAAAAAATATGTATTTTTCCAATAAAGAAAAAGAAATGTCAGATAATAGCAAGGGAGAAGCAACACCTCACTTTTCACCTGGAAGTTCACTTAGTTTTTATCCCTGCCCCTGCTCCAAACAGAGGGGCACCCCTAGTCACAGTGGCCTTTGGCCCCTTGGAGAACTGTGCTGCCAAGAAATGGGCCATAGGCTCAGTGGCCCTCTAGTGCCCCCTGCAGGCCCTCTAGGCAATGTTCCTCCCCCCAGTACTGGGGCGGGAACCCAGGGCCTGCACGTGATAGCCATGCTCTCTACCACTAAAGGACACCCCTAGCTTCTCTCTCTCTTCTATTTTAATGTGGCTCATCAGATCATACCTGATCTTTCCAACAAAACTTGTGTCTAACAATGAGGCATAACGGCTTCAACAGTTGGGTTGTGGAGAATGACAGAGATTGTGCTTTGGCCTTCTCCATACATATGAACTGAGAGTTCACCACCATTTGTAAAACACTGCTAGGTTTGTTGCCTGTGATTTAGTTAATATGCATAAACCTTGACAGAGAGACCTGGGTTTTAATTCCTGATCCATAACTTATGAGCTGTGCAGTTTTAGGAAAGTTCATTAATCTCTTGGAGTTTCCTCCTTGTCTTTAAAAGTGGACGTACCCCAAGCCCAGTATGGTAGTGCACACCTATATTGCCAGCACTCAGGAGGCTGAGGCAGGAGGATTGTGGTGAGTTCGATGCCAGCCTGGGTTACATAGGGTGTTCAAGGCCAGCCTGAACTATTATTGAGACCCTGACTCAAAAACAAACACACAAGAAATAAATAAAACATAAAAACAAATAAAAGCCGATGTACCCGAATAGACCTGTGAGGACTAAACATCATATCATAGATATAAAAGGCCTCATCTTCCAGGCATGTGGCACATGCCTGTAATCCCAGCACTTGGGAGGCTGAGGCAGGAGGACTGCTGCAAGTTCAAAACCAACCTGGACTACATAATGAAATCAAGGTCATCCTGAGCTATGTAATGAAATCCTGTCTCAACAAATAAATAAAACCAATAAATAAATAAACAAATAAAATGCCTCATCAGTGTCTAGAGCCTGGTAGCTCCTCAATATGTGTGCCTGTAATTACTTCAGTCCAAAGAGTAAGAGAGATTGTTAGGAGCTTTGCATCTCCTGTGATACAGCAACTAAGATAATATAAATAAGAGCCTTGCAAAATTCTTAGCCTTTTTCTTTGAGACAGGCGCTTGCTCAGTTGCCCGGGCTGGCCTTGAAATTTTGGTCCCTCCGCTCAGCATTTCAGGTAGCTAGGGGTCACAGCCACCCGCCACCGTGCAAGCTTGCTCCTACATTCCTTACTCTTCCCCCCAACTTGATCCTTTCCATGCAGAAGACACCTGCAATTTCTGTGGTTTCTGGTCTGGAATGAGAAACCCTTCAGGGTAGCCTGTGCTTCCTGCAGCTGCCACTCAGCTGCCCTGTGAGAAGCCCTGCCCCACACCCCATTTTCCAGGTACTTGCTCCTGGTGGCAACTCACAGCACTTTTTTCTTGTAGCTCTACAAGCTAGGCAGAGCTGGGGAGATAGCTCAGTGGCACAGTGCCTGCCTGGCACGTGCAAGGTCCTGAGTTTGATTCCTGGTACCAAAACTAAACAAAATAAAACAGCAAAAAAAGCCAGGCCTGGTGGCGCACACCTGTAATCCCAGCACTTGGGAGACTGAGGCAGGAGGATCATTGTGAGTTTAGGACCAGCCTGGGTTACAAAGTGAGCTCAAGGCCAGCCTGAATTGCATAGTGAAACCCTGTCTGTTTTTTTTTTTGTACCAGGAATCGAACTCAGGACCTTGTGCTTACCAGGCAGGCAATTATGCCACTGAGCTCTATCCCCAGCCCCAACCCTCTCTGAAAAAGACAAAACAAAAAAACAAATCTATGCAGAGTGTTTATCAACAGATTCCATGTGAAAAACATCTAAGCTTTAGAAGTTTCTTTCCCTGACCCTGATCCCCACTCGGGAGGACACAGATACTGGTCTTCACTCAGTTTTGTATGTTTGTTTTGTGGTGCTGGGGATCAAAGCCGGGGCCTTGTGCATGCAAGGCAGGAGCTCCACTGAGCCGCATCCCCAGCCTCTGTCCTACAGTACTACCTGCCAACCATCAAAATGCAGCAGTTCAAACCCATCCCTCTGACACTCTCTGAGATTAGGTGGAACTCACATTGCAGCCCAGATTACAAGGAGAGCTGAGTATTCCTGGTGGCAATTTCTGAGTTTATTTCAATCATTTAAATGTATTTCATTGTCTTCAAGGTGCAGTGGGACCTTTCAGAGAACGGACAGCGGTGGGAAGCATCTTGCCCCTTACTCTAAAAAACAGGAAGCCAAAAATTAAAGAGAAAACATTCCCAAGGACTTAATTTATATATTTGTCGACTCTTTTATACCCAACTTGGAAAACAAAAGGATAAATACCGTCTTACTTTGTAAGACCCAGCAGACTAAGCTTGGAGGTTTTTCCAAACTCTTAATTAACAGTTAAAGGTGTAAACTATTAGGTATTGAGAAAAACAATCTCTTTACTCACTGAAAATTAACCTACAGATATATTAGGATATAATGAAAGATGTACAAAATCTTCCTAATTACGCAAAGGATGTTTATTAACAGCCAAAAAATTTCATCTGACCAAAATTTAGGGTAGAAATAAACAGGGGAATTAGATAGTTATCCAAATACACAGGCAGGATCATAGGCCCCGGAAGATGTCCGTGACTTAGTTTCAGGAAACTGAAAGTCATCTCACGTGGAAAAAGGGACTTTGCATATATATTTATATAAAGATCTGTAAATGGGACGATTACCCTGGATTTATCTGGGCGAGTCCCGTGTAATCACACGGACCCTTAAATGTAGAATGGGGCCGAAGAGTCAGGGAGAAATGAAGGCAGCAGCAGCAGTTTTCTAATTGCCTGCTGGGAGCACAAGCCAAGGAACGCGGGCGCCCTCTATAGGCTAAAAAGGGCAGGAACCTATTCTCCCCAAAAGTCTGCAGAAGAGAGCCACGCTGACACCCAGATCTCAGCCCTAACAGAACCTTTTTGAGCTTCTGACCTCCAGAACTAGAAAGTAGTAAGTTTGCTTTAAGCGACTAAGTTTGGGATAAATCGTTACAGCAGCATCAGGAAGCTAAAACAATTGCTTGGCTATTCCAGGGCGATGAAAAATGTTGGTAAGAACATATTCAACACAAGTGTCAGATTGTGTGATCTTTCCTTTGTATGTAGTTGGTGATACTATAACCAACACAAACAAAACGAAAGATAAAGCTTTAAAAATAGAAAAAACGGAAGGCAGAGTCACTACAGTCTAAAGACTGAAACCACAAACTTTATGGAATGTACAGCTGCAAACAGTTCCACAGAGAGACACAAGGGTGTGATAAAAGGTTGCAAGAACCTGGTGTTGCGCCTAATGTGTTTCCATACAAGCCAGTAAACTGTCAGAGTTGGTAGGAAACAGAGATCATGTTTACAGCCCACTTCTCATGTAATATATTAGCGGAGAGTCCAGAGTTACTTCTCAAACAAAACAAAACCAGCAATAATAATGCTATTATTAAATGCTTCCTGCGGGTGTGGTAGTGCATGCCTGTAATCCCAGTACTTGGGAGGCTGAGGCAGGAGAAATGGGTTCAAGGCCAGCCTGAACTACACAGTGAGACCTTGTCTCAAAAAACAAAACAAACAAACAAAACCTTCCTGCAGCTGCCAGCTCTGCCCTGCCCCTTGCCCACCCAGCTCCCCTGTGAGAAGCTCTGCCCAACACCCCATTCCCAGGTCCGTGTTCATGGTAGCACCGCAATGACAACTCAGTGTTTTTTTCTTGTAGCCCTGCAAGCTCTGCAGAGTGTTTACCAACAGTCTTCACGGGACAGACGTCTGAGGCTTGGAAGCTTCTTTCCCTGACCATAATCCCCACTCGGGAGGATTTAGTGTTCCTTCTCAATACCTACCCAGATTTTTATGCAGGGTTATCTGAAGTATGTATGTCACAGTGCCTGTGCCTCTGAATTAGTACAGATTACCAGAAAGTGTTGTTTTGCCTCCCCTCCTGGGTCTTCTCCACGCCTCTTTAAGTTCACTGAACTTTGGGGCCATCCGCCTATACTGAGAGATATGGTGGAGCCCTGCAACACTTTGTATTGTCTTCAAGGTAAGGATGGGCTGAAGATATTATTCAGTGATTACATAGACTCCCTACCCAAGAATCGTTGTGTAAATCCGTGTCTTGAGGCATCAGCATTAGAAATAAGTAACCTCCTTCTATAAGAGAGTTCCTCTGTTTAAGTCTTATAGAACTATATGTACATTTTGAAGAACTATACAGTCGGGCATGGTGGCACATGCACACCTGTAATCCCAGCACTTGGGAGGCTGAGGCAGGAGGACTGCTGTGAGGGCCAGGCCAGCCTCTAGCTACATAGTAAGTTGAAGCCCAGCCTGAACTACAAAGAGAGACCCTGTCTCAAAAAACAAAACAAAACAACAAAACCAGAACTACACAGTGCAATTCATAAGTTATAGACTTTAGTTTATATCACTGTTGACTCTTCAGTTATAACAAATGTACCACACAAATGCAAGATGTTAATAAAAGGAAAATTTGAGGGAAAAAGAATCTAATTCTCTGTACTTCCTCATTCTCTTCTGTGAAACTAAAATGTCTTTAAAAATAGAAACTATAGCCAGGCATGGTGGCATACGTCTGTAATCCCAGCATTCAGGAGGCTGGGGCAGGAGGATTGTTGTGAATTTGAGACCAGTCTGGGCTACAAAGTGAGCTCAAGGCCAGCCTGAACTGCACAGTGAGACCCTGTTTCAAAAAGACAAAAAAGAAAGAAACTATAAATTAAGAAAAAGCACCATTATGTACATGAGCAAAGCACACACATCCGTAGCCTGGAGGTTCTGGGAAGATGGCAGCCACACAGATACTGTAGTTCTCCACACCCTCATGTGAAAATGCAAAGGCAACCTGAGTGGTCTGCATGTTGTGTACCCCACAACCCCAAAATTCACACGCTGAAACCTAACCCCCAAGGTGATGTTACCTAAGGTGGGGCTTGGGGAAGTGATCAGTTCCCGAGGCTCTGCCCTCAGCAATAGGATTACACCTTTGTAGAGGAGAGTCGGGGACCCCCTTCTCCCTTGCGAGAACACACAGAAGAGAAGGCACTATCTGTGAGGAACGGCCCTCATCAGACTCTGAATCTGCTAGCACTTTGACAGCGGAGGCTGGGAGTGTAAACTTTCCAGCCTCCAGAGCAGTGACAAATAAACTTCTGCTGTTTGTAATTCACCCAGTCTAAAGCATTTTGTCATAGCAGCCCATATGGACTGGACACAGCTAGATAGCAAAACCAAAACTCTTCAGACAGTTACAATAAACTAAATGATAAAGTATCCCCATAAACTCCAAAACTGAACGCAAGTGGTGACAACCAACAGTCAGAAGCCTGCGTGAAGCTGGGAGTGGTGGTACACACTCTATTCTCAGCACTCCCAGAGGGGAAGCAAAAGAATCATGAGTTCCAGCCCAGCCCGGGCCGCTTAGTGACTTCACGAGACCCTGTCTCCGTTTTGTTTTGTTTTTGTTTTGTTTTGTCTTTAAGGCAGGGTCTCGCTATGCAGTTCAGGCTGGCCTTGAGTTCACTTTGTAGCCCAGGCTGGCCCTGAACTCACAACGATCCTCCTGCCTCAGCCTCCCTAATGCAGGAGTTACAGGCATGCACCACCATGCCCGGCGGTCTCAAAATGTAAACATTAAAAAGGGTGAGGATATTTAGGTTAGCAAAGGAACTGGATTCAATCCCTAGTACCACAAAAAGAAATACAGAAAGAGAAAGAAAGCAAGCCAGAAAGAAAGAAAGAAAGCAACCTACATGGAATCAGCATCTGTTTGGGAGGATGAAGGAGGAAGAGATGGGGCAGTTTCTGTCAAACTCATAAACCCCGATAGCATGAGGTACAAAAGACACCGCTGCGAGGGAGAGACCTTTTGCTCTCTCTAATACTATCTAAGTACAGGCGCCCCTCAGCAAGGACTGACAGCTCCGGAGCAGGTGGCTCCCTTGACCTCTCAGCATTCACCTGTCAGGTCCCCTCAAGCACATTAGGGTCCCACACTAGGGAGAAGCAACAGGGAGCAGAATCAAAGCTGAGCGCGACACAAAAAGAGAAAAGGCAAAGAGAAGGTTCCAATCAAAGTGAAAACAGTTTTGAATCTCAGAGAATAGACTTTCATATTTAAATTTTTTACATTTGACTCTCAGGATTTTTTAACAGCTGCTGTGGTAAGTGTGTATTGCTTAATTTGCATTTCCTTAATGATACTACACCAGAACAACAGCAGGGGGAGTTCTGTGGTTAGAAAAGCTTTCTTGCCTCATTCTACAAGAGGGAAAATTGCTTTCACCCAAAAATAAGCAACAGAAAAAGACTTAGGTTACGTAGGTTAAATCTCAAAAGAATAAGGAATAACACTCCTACAGATACTAAAGCATGGCACAAAAAACAGATAAAAAACATAATCTGTTATTTCAAAATGCACTAAAAATAATGAATGATATAAACCCTTCAAATCGAAGTATTCATACACCCATTGCCTATTTAAAAAACTGGAACAAACTGGGTGTGGTGACACCTACAATCCTAGCACTTGGGAGCCTGAGGCGAGGAGATCATGAATTTAACACCAGCCTGGACTGCAAGTGAGACCCTACCTCAAGATGACACTAAAAGAACAGGAGCCTCGCTAGCGTTGCCCGCGCCCTTATGCCCCTACTGATGAAGAACCATCACCGCCCCACAAAAGGCAAATACATTGTTTTGTCTTTGTTGTTTTTCAGGACTAGGGATCGAATCCTGGACTTTAGAGCATGCTAGGCAAGTGTTCTACCACTGAGCTACACCTCAGCCTTCTGGTGAATACAATTGGAACGCCATCGTTGTAAATTTTTTTTTTTTTTTTGAGACTGGGTCTCACTGTGCAGTTCAGGCTGGGCTTGACCTCACTTTGTAGCCCAGGGTGGCTTTGAACTCACAATGATCCTCCTGTCTCAGCCTCCCCAGTGCTGGGATTACAGGTGTGCACCACCACACACAGCCGTTGTAAATTAGTCTTGCCAGGTTTTGAAGGTCATATAAATGGAACTTAAATTGATACGGCAAAGGAGTCCACGGAGAAAGGCACTCACAAAAACAGGAATGAACAAAGCTTCATTGGAGCCGGTTGACAGTCTCTAACAGGAGCCAGAGCAGATGCCGTGCCAACCTGGGTCTCACTTTCGGTTTAAGTACATTTTAGGTTTCTATAGTAACCATTACTTCATTTTTGGGAATCTTGTAAGAATGTCACACAATTATCACAAAGTTCACTTCTCCCAGATGGTCAGACAACCGAGTTCCCAATGACCACTGCAGTGTAACTTTTAGCCCCTTCCCAGTTTGTCCTGTTTGTTTTGTTCCCATTTTCTGCTGAGTTGATAACTAACCAAGGCAACTGGGATGAACTACAGTTTAAGTGAAAAAAGTGACTTCTCTTAAAATGGAGTTAAAAACAGAAAAATGGAGTCTCTCTTGCCTTATCAAAATGTACTCCTTCATGTTTGGACTTTTCACTCAGCATTAATTTGATTCACCCAGGCTGTGTGAGACATAATCCCTTCTTTACCACTGTAGTAAAGAATTATACGAATTTACTGTAGTTTATCCATTCTACTGCTGAAGGACATTTGGCTTGCTTCCACTTCAGTGCTGTATTTTTTGAAAGTTTTTTTTTTTTTGTCTTTTTCTGAGACAGGGTCTCATTATGCAGTTCAGGCTGGACTTTTTTTTTCTTTTTTTTTTTTCAGGCTGGACTTAAGCTCACTTTGTAGCCCAAGGTGGCCTCAAACTCACAACAATCCTTCTGCCTCAGCCTCCTGAGTGCTGGGATTACAGGTGTGCACCACTATGCCTTGCATTTTTTTAAAGTTATGATGAACATTATTTTCCTTATCTTTTCACTCACTCTTTTGGACAGGTACTTAGGAGTAGAGTTGTCAGATCATAGGGTCCTAAGTCATGGTTCAGCCTTAGTATGTACTGCGTTTGCCAGAGTGGTTTTATCAATTTTCACTCTCACCAGCACAGTCTGAGAATTCCAGGGGCTCCACATCCTTAGCAAAACTTGGTATTATTGGGGTTTTTTAATGGCTATGGTAATGGGTCAATCTGCATTTTGCTGGTGACTGTAAAGCTAATTACCCTCTCATTTGTTTGTAGGTCATTTGCTTTCAGTCCTCTTTTTTTGATGTGCTTGAGTTTTTTTTATTATTACTGTTGTTTTGTTCAACTTTTTCTTACTGCTGTGCAGGAGTTCTTTCCATCAGGTGTGATAAAAAGACACTCGGGCTTGCCTTTCACTCTCTAATTGGTACTTTTTTGTCCGACGCCGCTCCCGACCCGCGGAAGGCAGCACGCAGACAATCGGGTTCTGTAACGTGTTTCTTTATTGGACACAGCACAAGCCCCACATGGGTCCACTCTACGTGGCTCCTTCCAGGCTGCTCCCTGTTCCTTTCAGTTACAGCGACTTATATAAGAATGGTTAGCAAATCACACTATGCCACGTGGGCCTTCAGGATAGGTTTTTAGGCGGAGTAAGCAGGTACCTTTCTATATATGGTATACACAGAGTCAGCAACAAGAACCAGAAAACAGGATATGGGCGCCATCTTGGTAGCACGGTGGGAGGGGCTGATTCCAAGGAGACTAACAGCAAGCCATCACACCGGCTCCCAACATCTCCCCCTTTTTGATTTAAAAGACAGCGAGGCTTTTATTCTGAGTGAACCCAGAGGCCAGTACCCTGATATTGAACCGGGAACTTTTCTCTGTACCGGTTGGCCACCCC